>JAHQCQ010000028.1:0-16013 GCA_023539305.1 Ilex asprella | reverse complement strand
GAGCGGAGGGAAGCACAGATACGGAGGCGCTCGAGGACGGGATTGTCACCAAAAGCAGAACGAAAATCTGAGAGAGAACGATCAATCTCAGAATCGGGAACAATGTAGCCCCTATCTCTCAGCATCTCCAGCACTGTTCGACGAGCCAGGTACAACCGATGGCTCTCAAGAGAACCTCGGTCAACGAATCTCGTAATGCAAGGGTGGTTATCACCACCACCACCACCAAAACCACCGGAAAAACCAGTGACGCAGCCGACATCATTGATATTTTTAGGGCTACTGCTAGCCATTCTCTCTCTCACTCTCTCTCTCTCTGTGCTGTGATTTGAGTAGTGGGAGTGACTGTGTGGATGTGTGCAGGTATTTGACTGCCATAGGCGTGGAGGGAATATGGTACGTCCTCCTAGTACGGGTGGAGAATCAATGTGGGGATTGCCGAAAATGGTATGTACTCGCTCGAGTAGGTTTAATTGGTACTCGCCAGCTAGGAAAAATTAGATTGCTTACGTAGTATTACCGACCATTAATAAAATATTAATGTTTTGTATTCTAAATTTATATTCCAAATGAATGGAAACCATTGGATTAGTGGATCTCAATGAAAAAAATTGATGGAACTCACTCATCTAATGGTTCCCATTAATTTGGAATGCATATTTGAGATATATAACATTGATCATAATAAAATATCAAGTGAATACAGTGAATCCCACTTAAATAATAATTTATTAACATGAATAAAAAGTAGGTAATAAATTATTTAATTGGAGGATTGGTAATTAAATTTTGCAAGATCCATTTATTTATTTGTTTTGATACTATTGATTGATGATACCATATTAATATTGTCATATAAAATTAGTGTTGAAATGAATATTTTTTTCCCTGGGAGGGTTAATGTTTCTCTTGGATGATAAAACAATTAGGGTAATATTATTTACATCTAAAAATTTGATTTAATTTGTTGACTGAATAATATGATTTTATTATAACCATTGAATTAACATCAATTCTAATGTTTGATAGGATTCAAACTCAATCCAATGGTTATAGTGAAATAGGTTAATAAATTAAGTCTAATGATATTGCTAAACAAGAATAATGTTATTCAAAAAGAGGTGGGAACCATAATTTTTTATAGGGTTAATAACACTTTTGGTATTTAAAATATGTATTTTTTGTCAATTTAATCTTCATTGTATCAATTTTGTCAGTTTAGTCTTTAAAGTATTCAATTTATGCCACTTTAGTTCTTAATCAGACAATCCGTTAAATTTTTTTATGAAAATGATCATGTGCATTTTTTAAACAGTATCACGTGTTAAATACGTGATTATTCTGTTAAAATCTTAACAATTCGTCTATGAACCAAAGTCATGAGTTCAAAATCATGAAGATGATTTTTTTTTTGGTCACCGTGAAAATGATGAATTCAATGATTTGCATGCTGTTCTATTATCACACATGTTTTTATAAGGTAAATGAATTTGCCATATTATTATTATTATTATTATTTTTTGAGTCAGTGACTTAAAACATGTAGTTTTATTCTCTAAAATAGTCAAAACGACATATTCATTTCAATCCAAGATACAAGGGGAAACTCAATCAGGTTCACAACCAGCAATTTCGTCCAGGGAGAAAATGCAGTACGTGTTAATTTGCGTGACTGCTCCCTTCGATAGGAAATTCTCAACTTGATTAAAAAAAGAGGAAGAAAGATAATATATGAATTTATATCTATATCTATATCTATATCTATCTATACTATTTATAAAAGAAAGATAATAATAAAAAAAATTTTGTTCTTCTCTATAACTTCCATAGCTCCCTCCATTTTTGTGTTTTGTTTTTAATTTTTTTTTTCTTTGTAAGTTTTCATAGATCTTATGAAAGTAAGAATATAAACGATATTGAAGATGATAAGCTCAAAGTGTAATAATTTTTGATTGTTTATATGATTTTTTTTTTTATCAGTGCTTAATTTCATTTGATGTTATCTTACTATCAACTACTATTTTGATGATTTAATCTAAGTGTAATCTAGGATTTTAAAAGAATGTGATCTGTCTTATGCACTATTTAGATTCAATTTATTTTATTTATTTACTTCTCAATTTTAACTTGAAATTTGATTTGTCTTGGTTTTGGTGCATGAGATTAATTTGTGCAACTATATGCAAATTCTACTTATTAATTATATTTTTATTCACTTCTATCGAGTTTTCATTCATATTTTGGTCTTCAATTATCAAATGTTTATTGTAAGATTGTAATTTTTTTCAATCCAAAGTCAATATTCTTGATGAGAATTCTAGCTACTAAGTGTTGCTCACACCATGGTAGACGTAAAACATTTGAAACATAAATTTTATAAACAATTAATAAGTAATGAAATCAACGACTTGATGCCTTTCTTTTACATTTTGTCCCTTTTACTTTCTAATTTCACACTTATTTTGTGTATACATAAAACTACAAATATAGAGATAATGCGAGTAAAAATTAATATATAGAGTTAATTGCACTGGAGGTCCCCGAAGTATGTAGTTTATCTCATTTTGGTCTCTAATATTTTAATTTCATCATTTTGGTCCCTGAAGTATTGAATATGTTTCTATATTGTCCCTTAAACAGACAATGTCTAAATTGCTAACGTTTTTTATCATAAATTTGTCACTTGATATTTAAATATGGATAAAAAAATAATTTGAATAACTCTTGACCAAATTTTTACTCAAATTTTGGTTAAATACCTACCTAAATTACACAGTTTTGATTATGAACTATCAAAATTTTGGTCAAAAACTACCCATATTACACATTTTTTTGTTAAGAGCTACCCAAATTTTGTTTAAGAGCTATCAAAATTATTTTTTGTCCATATTTAACTATTACATGACAAGTTTATGATAAAAATAGTTAACAATCTGGACGTTGTCTGCTGAAAGGACCATATAAAAACACATTAAATACTTTGGGACTAAAATGATGCAATTGAAACATTGGGGGCCAAAATAAGACAAACCCTATACTTTGAGCACCTCTAATGTAATTAACCCTAAAATATAAAAACTAAAATTGTAATTCAAAATGGTCCACGTATAACGTACGTGAACACCAACTAATGCAAGTAAGAGAACACATAAAGACTTGCCTTTGGTGATTTGCTGGTTTTTCCATTGATTAATAAATTAAAAAAAATCTCGAACAGTCCACTTGCTTGTTTTTTTTTTTTTTTGATCAAGAAAAGAGAGTGATATTTCATTCAATTGGGAAAGTTTTGGTTACAAATGGTAGAAAGTAAAGCCGTAAACTCGTTGGGGGGTAGCTGACCCAATTTGCAGCAAGCGAACCAGTCATTGCAGCTGCAACAACCCAGTGAGCAGCCCTATTGAGGGCTCTTGGCTTGTATGAGAAACTAAGCTGAAGTTGAGAGGTAAAGTATCTGATGTCCTCCATGAGAGCACTAATTTCCCAAGGGGGAGCATCTTTGGTTGAGGAGAGTATGATAACCACCTGACAGTCACTCTCAATACAAGAGTGCTTAAGTTGTGCTACACTAGCAAAAAGGCAAGCATCTTTGACTGCACTAGCTTCGGCTTGTAGACTGGAGGATGCCATAACCATCTTCCCAAAACCATCCACAAAGGAATCAGCCGAATCACGAACCACAACCCCAATAGCAGCCTTACCTTTTTTAAAGGCCCCATCACAACTAAATGAAAAATGGGGATGCCGACCTAAAGGGGGAGCCAAAAACTCAACTGGAGTAGAAACAGGAGGCAAAGAAGACATACCAGCTACAGCAATGTCAGTCCATAAATTACTTGCATTAAGCAGGGTGCTGACAACATTGGGCACTCCTTGATTAAAGATCGCATGATTTCTCCCTTTCCAGATTGTCCATGTTATTTTCGCGATATGCCCCATGACTTCCAAAGAACAAGGAGTATTACTGATAGTGTCCAAGATTGCAGAAACCCATTGGATCGCCGTAGAGAAAGACTGGTCGACAAAACGAAAACCAAAAACAGAGCCAAACCAAACCTTCTGCGACCATTCGCAGCCAAACAAAATATGTTCAATGGTTTCAACAGAGACCAAACCAAACTGGCACCAAGGGGAGCCGCCACAATTCATTCTATACAAGTTTTCGCGGGAGGCCAGGGCGTTGTGGCAAACCTGCCACCAAAAATGCCTTATTTTGGGGAGAGTCTTCATATGCCAAATGACATGCCATAACATTGGGTGAGGCGAAAAGGAGGACCCAGCATTCTCCATAGGTGGATGATTAAGAGATGCTGCCAATGAATGCCCAGATTTAACCGTAAAGACGCCCGTAGCTGATGGGTGCCATATCCTTTTATCGACTCCAAGTGATTTGGAAAGTGAGATGGACATAATAGCCCTGCATTCCTCTTCATTGAATAATTCCTTGAGGAGCACCGAATCCCACACTTTAAACGCCCAGAGAATAAGGTGACTAACATGGAGGAGATTGCATGATGGAGGTTTTGGGGGGGCAATGACAGCATTAGGCAGAAGTGGAATCCATTTATCATCCCAAATTCGTATCCCAGTGCCCTCCCCAACTAGCCACACCAACCCTTTTTCAAGCAAATCGCGACCCTTCAAAAGGCTTCGCCAAACCCAAGACGGGCGAGATCCCAGTTTAGCCTCCATGAAGTCACACTTTGGAAAATAAATTGACTTAAGAAACCTGGCCCAGAAGGAGTCTTGGGAAGTAAGAATTCTCCACCCTTGTTTAGAAAGAAGGTTCCAGTGAATTCCACGCTTCTCCCCTCCTTTACCCCACCAAAAATTTCGAACATATCTATCAAGCTTAGCACAGAAGCACTTGGGAAAGGAAATGACTGACATTGCATAGGAGGGAATAGCTTGTATCGCTACTTTGATTAAAATTTATTTGCCCCCTTGTGTGAGTAAAAGTCGCTTCCAACCATGCATCTTCTTCAAGTCCCGCTTAAGCAAAAAGCCAAAATCTCAGACTTTGATCTTCCACAAAACGCAGGAAACCCCAAAGAATTTGCATCAGGAGCTAAATGCCGCATGCCCATAATATCACAGAGGTTCTCCATCTGTTCCATTGTTGTGTTGGATGAAAACAGAATTCCAGATTTCTCATAGTTCATGCATTGACCCGAAGCCACACTATAATCACTAAGGATTTTAAAAAAGTTCCGTAAACCCTGTTCCTTAGCCTTCAGAAAAAACAGGGAATCATCTGCAAACAGAAGATGAGACACGGAGGGGCTCTTTCTACGAATTTGGACACCCTGGAACCGGCGATCCTCCACGCCTTTCTGAAACAGAGAAGATAACACATCAGCAACTAAAATAAAAAGATAGGGAGAAAGTGTATCTCCCTGTCGAATACCCCTTTCTGGTTGAACCATGCCTCTTCTTTTTCCATTCACCACAATTTGGAAGCTCACTGTACACACACATTGACATATCAGATTCACCCATCTTGAACAGAAGCCCAGTTTAAGCAACGTCGCTTCGAGAAAATCCCATTCAATCCTGTCGTACGCCTTGCTAATATCCATTTTAATTGCAAGCTCTGGGATGTTCCCTTTTTTCTTCAATTTTAGGTGGTGAAGGACTTCGTTTGCGACAACAATACTGTCTTGTATCTTCCTTCGAGGGACAAAGGCCGCTTGTTGGGGAGAGATGATAAAGTGTAGCATTCCTTTCATTCTATGAGCCATGACTTTAGAAATGATCTTGTACAGAAAATTACACAACGCAATTGGCCAGAACTGGGAAATTGACTCCGGGTTTGCATCCTTGGGGATGAGGACAAGATTAGTTCTATTCAGCTCATTCAACATGAAACCCCTGTCAAAAAAAATTCGGACTGTTGAGCAAATTTCACTCCCAACAATATGCCAATAGGTCAAGAAAAAGACCCTCGAAAAACCATCAGGCCTGGGTGCCTTGTGAGATCCCAATTGTTTGGCTGCCAAAAAGACTTCATCATCTTTAATCTCCTCCAGAAGTTGCTGGTTCATAGAATCTAAGACTTTACTTTCCACTCCCTCCAAAACACCTTCCAAAACTCTTTGCCCAGTGGTAGGAAAAAGACGTTGGAAATAATCTGTGATATGGGTATTGATCTCATCTTCCCCCTCAATCCACACTGCATCGTCATTTTTGAGCCGAAGAATCTTGTTTCTTTGTCTCCTTTGGATTGTTGATTGGTGAAAAAACCTCGTGTTTTGATCGCCAAAGTCCAACCAGTTGATTCGGGATCTCTGTTTCCAATATTTCTCTTCCCTTGCTTTTATTTTGTCAATTTCAGCAGCAATGTCAGCCTCCCTTCTGGTATTATCCTCTGTTGCTTCCTTCATTTGGGTATCAATTAATTGCGTGTGCAGTTCAATCAATATCTTCCAGTTGTTGCCGAAGTGTTGTCTATTCCAGCTTGCAAGATCCTTCCCACAGTGTTGTAACTTTTTTACCATCACATGCATGGGCGAGCCCTCCAAACTATAATTCCAGTTGCTCCTGATGATTCCTTCGCATGAGCTATCATCCATCTACATTGTTTCGCATTTGAAATAGTAGGGGGTCTTCTTGCCTTCCGGATCAAGTTTGATAATAATCGGGCAATGGTCGGAACCCATTCTGGCCTCATGAAATGACCTGCATCTAGGGAAAAATAAAACTCCATTCCGAGTTAACAAGAACCCTATCAATTCGCTCTTGCACATTCTCCCTCCCTAGTCGATTATTAGACCAAGTGAATTTCGATCCTTTAAAATTCGTGTCCATAAGATTACACTCTGAGATGAGGCTTTGAAGCTCCTCAACCTTCTGTGAACTTGCTGACCTTCTCCCTTCCTTGTCCCAGATTGAGCCAATAACATTGAAATCTCCAACAACCAAACAGGGCAGCCTATTATGAGCAGCCAATGCCTTCAACTCATGCCACAAACTTTGTCGCGTATCAAAATCTGAGTTGGCATAAATAAAACAACCTTGCCACTCAATAATAGGATGATGCAGAATACCTGTAACATGGAACATATTCTTGTGCTTTTTCCTGATTTGAAGGTTAACTTCCTCCTTCCACCATAGAGCTAATCCTCCAGAAATCCCTCTTGGTTCCACATACTCACCATGAGGATATTACAGAGATCTTCGAATCCTTTCCAATTTACATGATCCATTTTTAGTCTCCATTAAGAAGACTACAGATGGGCGATGGGTACTAATTAACCCTCTCAAGGTACGAACTGTCCGGGGTCACCCCACTCCCTGACAGTTCCACGATAGAACTAACATGGAGATTGTGGCTATTTGGGGTCAGCCACCACCACCCTTTCAGTATTAAAGCAAGCAACTAGCTCTTGCTCTCGAGTCTCTAGAATCTGAGATGCCCATTGGGAAGGGCATACAGTTAGATTATTGTCCCCTTGCTCCTCTTGCATCACAATGATTGGCTCCACCTCTGTTTGTGCCTCCTTCTGGGACAATTCCCTAGCCTTCCTCCTCATACTTTTAACACTAGTGCTTTGTCGGGTCATCCCTTTACTTCTGGCTCTGCTCGTGCACCTGCTAATTGAAGAATCACTCATTCCCATTGAAAAGCTTGATTAATTTGCAACTCCCGCATTGATGGTTGGTCCGTTTTGCTCCTCTTTCTAGTTGCCAATGCCGCGTTCAGGTCCTCCTCCTCCATAAATATCCTCTTGAGCGACATACTTTGGAACTTTCGCTGTAATTTCTCATCTTCTATCACTTCTGTGGCACCAAGAAACAGAAGCTGAGTCCATAGTGTATCTGTCTGTGCATTCCTGTCGTCCTCTGGATTGATGGTCAGATTAAGCCTTGGGCTTTCTTCAGGCTCAGTGACAAAATAGGCCTCCCTTTCCGGACTAGACTTCCGTTGGACCATACTGACATCCTCCATTAATGGATCCCTCCATTGTTCTTGATGGTCCAGCGCACATTTACCCCCTTTAAGTCTTTTGGGTCTTAGGGACTTCAAGTAAAACCAAATCTGTATCAACAACTTGGCATGAAGATCCATATCGCTTCTCAACCCCCGATGAGTAATTAGGTTGTTGGAACTGTGAGGGCTCCTGTCCACTTGGCATGTGGGAAATTGGTTGCATGGGTTCCACAGGTAAAAAAGACTTTCCTATAACTGGTTGATCCGTACAGGTCCAGACTCTGTCACCCCGTGTCCTGGAAGATACTGAAAGGGAAGTGGATTCCTCAGAACCAGCAACTTCACCGGTCAGAAGCCCACTTTTGTCCGTTCGACGCTGGTTTTCCTTATTTCCTTGTACGCCATATGGTTCTGGCCTCCAGTGTTCTTTGTAGAAGCATGTCGAATGAATTCTTTGGGCTCTGAGCTCTAGGCCAAAATTGGCCTTAACATTCAACTTCCTTTCGAAACATTGGGTGTGGGTATGGCCTATCCTACAAGAGTGACATCGTTCCTGCACTGAGATTAAGCTATCATCATCTCCCTTCTCACTTGAAGCAATTGTTTGCTTATTGTGCTATATTTCCGAAAGACTACGTGTTTGACAAGGATGAGCTAGTTTTGTTATGGATGGCAGAAGGATTTCTGCAACAATCAAAAGAAATGGAAGTGTTAGGTGGTGACTGTTTCATTGAACTATTATCAAGGTCCTTCTTCCAACATTCAGGTGGTACGAAATCAAAATTTGTGATGCATGACCTTTTGAATGATCTAGATTAATATGTTGCAGGAGAAACATGCTTTAGATTGGATGATAATTTGGAGGGTAATGAAAGGTGCAAGATTTCTGAGAAAACTCGCCACACGTCATTCATTCACCACAAATATGAGGTTTATAAAAGATTTAAGGCATTTCATGAACTTTGTGGTTTGCGGACTTTCTTACCGCTGCCAATTTATAAGTTAAATGGTTGGCAAGCCTTCTATTTGAGCAATAGTATTTTGGTCAACCTACTACCAAAATTGATGTGCTTAAGAGTCTTATCTTTGAGTGGGTACAATATAAGTGAGCTACCTAACTCGATGGGGGATTTGAAACATCTTCGGTACCTAAATTTATCTCATACATTTATTGAAAGGTTGCCTGAATCAGTGAGTACTCTCTACAATTTACAGACATTATTATTAAAAGGTTGTCGCGCCCTTTGTAAGTTGCCCACCAGCATTGAAAATTTGGTGAACTTGTGCCATCTTGACATTCGAGATACTCCAAAATTACAAGAGATGCCCTCAGGGATCAATAGATTGAAATGTTTGCAAACATTGCCAAAGATTGTTGTCAGCAAAAAAAGTGGATTGGGACTCGGAGATTTGAACAAGCTATTGTTTCTGAGAGGAATGCTTTCCATTGCAGGGTTAGAAAATGTAATGGACGTGCAGGATGCAGGGGAGGCTAATTTAAGTTGTAAGCAGGATATTAATGAGTTGGAATTTAAATGGAATAGATTCATTGGAGATTCTCAAAATGATGGCCAGCAAGTTAGTGTACTTGAAATGCTACGGCCGCATAGAGAATTAAAAAGTCTTAAAATTGAGTTCTACAGGGGCATCACATTTCCAAGTTGGATTGGGGATCCATCATTCTCTAAAACAGTGTACATTAGTCTTGAAGGTTGTAGGAAATGCGAGACTTTACCGCCACTTGGCCAGCTACCCTTGCTCAAAAAACTATACATACGAGATATGGATGCTGTGAAACGTGTGGGTGCAGAGTTCTATTATGGTGGCAGCACTTTGGAGATTGCATTTCCATCACTTGAGATTCTGTCGTTTGGCAAGATGCAAGAATGGGAGGCATGGTCTCTTTCGGATGGTATTGATTTTAAAGGACTTTTCCCTTGCCTTCGTTAGCTTATTATAAGCGATTGTCCTAAACTGGTGAGTGTTCCACTCTTAAGGCTTCTATCTCTTCGCAGGTTACTGATAATAGATTGTGGTGAGGTGGTGTTGAATAGTTTTACCGAATTACCCTCATTAACCACATTGAAAATTTTGAATATGCCAGGTCTAACTCATCTGCCGAAGGAGTTCATGAATGTGTTGGTATCACTTAAAGTTCTTCACATTGACGAATGTGCCCTGTTGGTGACTTTGTGGCAGAATGGGCTTGCACCAAAAAACCTTTCCAAATTGTTTGTAAGATTTTGTGAAAATCTGGAGAGATTGCCTTATGACCTGAAAAGCCTTACCTCTCTCGAGGAGTTGTCCATCTTTGGTTGCCCAAAATTTGTCTCTTTTCCAGAGGACAGTCTCTCGCCCATGATTAGTCGTCTTGATGTTCAAGATTGTGATTCTCTGAAGTCCATCCCAAATTACATAGCTCGTCTTGAACACTTGAACCTCAGTAATTGCTCCTCTCTTAGTTATTTCCCAATAGACAATCTTCTCTCCACCCTTAAGTCAGTTTACATTGAGGATTGCGGGAATTTGGATTGGGTTAAAGAGACGGTAGAACAGAGCATCATGTCAGGAAGCTGTGGGATCAGTAATTGGCCCAATTTGGAGAGTTTTATCGTACGCCTAGGGGAGTTTGAATATAAGTTGAAGTATCGAACCGACCACTCACTCTCAAGAAGTGGTTTGCTCACTCCCAACCTAGTAAGTCTTGAAATTGATGGGTTTGAAAATCTCTTTTACTTTCCTAGCCAAGGTCAAACTTTCACATTCCTTAAATCACTCACTATATGTAATTGTAAAAGCCTTGAGTCTTTTCCTCACCAGAATTTGTCCCCCAACCTAGAAGAGCTACATATCTACAATTACAGAGAACTAAAGCCTCTATCAGAGTGGGGCCTGCATAGACTCTCCTCTCTTAGGAGTTTCACCATGGATGATGTATATCCAGAGCTACTTTCCTTTCCGGAGTCGTGTTTTCTACCTGCTACTCTAAAATCCCTTCGTATTTTTGGATTCTGGAATCTAAAGTCTCTCTCTAAGGGGCTCCGAAACTTGACCTCTCTTGAGCGTCTGGAAATCAACAATTGCCCTAAGTTTGAGTCTCTCTCTGAAGGACTTCAAAACCTAACCTCTCTTGAGCATCTGGAAATCAGCAATTGCACTAAGTTTGAGTCTCTCTCTGAGGGGCTTCAAAACCCAACCTCTCTTGAGCATCTGGAAATCAAGAATTGCCCCGAGTTGGGTTCCTTGCCGAATGAAAGGATACTTGATACACTTTTGATCCTGAAAATACAGGGATGCCCACTTCTTGAAGGACGGTGTTCCAAGGAGAATGGAGAAGATTGGCCCAAGATTTCTCACATCCCCTACGTTGATATTAGTATTCGCAGGTTCCATTTCTTTCCTTTTTAATCTGCTTGGCTCTGTTTTCAATTTGCTTTATGGAATTTTACTTTACACCCTAAAACATTAATAAATTCTCACTTTATACCCTCAAAGATTATATTCTTCACATTGCACCTTGAATGTATTAAAAGCATTATAATGTGGTCTTTCTGTTAGTTTCTGTTACTAATTTTGTCAATGTTATTGGGGGTGCTTATGACATAATAAACAATGGAAGCTTACAAATGGTCACGTTGTAACACTTTTAATACGTTGAGTACAATGTAAAAAATTTAATATTTAAAGGTATAATATGAAAAATGTAATATTTAATTGTACAAAGTGAAAAATCTTAAAATTTAGGGGGTGTAGAGTACAATTCCTCCTTTGTTTTAATCAGGTTCAAGTTTATAAAGAGAAAAAGCAAACATATACTTAGCACCCAAAACTATTGCCCAAATCTCATTTGCTACCTCTACAATCAATTTTGTCACATTACCCCCTGTTAAATGGTTTCACATGACCCTTTAATCCCCCATCTGAAACAAAACAAACCTTTGGCTTTGGACTATGTGAAACAAATTCAAGCAGTTAAAGGTTTTTTTTTTTCCTTCTGAAACTGGAAATAATTATAGGTTCAACGTGAAAAAAATCAATAGTAGAAGGGAGGTTAGTTAATTAACAAGTGTAATCTTTACCCAGCTGAAAGTAAACTAATACTCATTTTGCTATGTGATCAACTATCATTCAGGATTCCGCTAAATTGCTAATTTGTGTTGGTGTTCACAGATTGTGGTGAGGCAGGCTTGTTGTAAGGAGGAACTTTCTTAAGTGCCAAACACAGATGGGTTCGATTTGAAAACTGCTTGTTAAATGTTTTCTTGTCATTGCTTTTTCTCTTTACATTTTCTATTCTCATGTATGATATTATTGTCTAGAGTGCTATTCCTCTTTGTAATTATTATACAGGGGCACGTGACTACCAACTTTATTTGTTTTGCTTTGTGGTAAGTTGCCAACTTCCTGTTGTAATAATTGAATAGTGTCAAGTTGAGTTTAGAGATTATTACTTGATAACTACACAAGGATTTTGTACATTTGCCTAATGAAGTTTGTAATTTTATTGTGCCTTGTTTAGCTACCGAGTGACTTCACAATTTTTTATTTTTCTTTTGTGATCTTTGGAACTATTATTTGTTCATTGTCATTGAAAGAGATTATAGATGTGTAAATAGGAATGTGATGACAAAAAAAAATGAGAAGAATTAGACAAGCAATGCAACAACTAATGTGGTGTAGAAGAATTTACTATCGTACTATATAGAGCTGTTGATCTTCCTTAGTCTATTATGAGGTGTACTTATGTAACTAACCAAAAAAATTCTAGATCAATTTGTTAGTATATTGTATTGATTTATATCTAAATACTATTTATCAAACTAACGGATTCACAGATTCAAATTATTATTAGATATATGTATCAAAGACCTTCAATCACATGCTAATAAATTGATCAGACTAGTATTGAAGCGCAATCTACTCAGACCGAAACCCAACTTGTGCTATTGTGAACTAAGTAATATATGAAATCTTTGACTGTAGTTAGGACGCCTATATGCCCATTGACAGCTACCCTGATCAAATCATGGTTCTCAAAGTATATTTAATTGTCATTCTGGCAAAGCATCAACACTACCTATTGCATCACATTATCCTCCAACAACAATTTGCTAGACATCTGGGATACCCTTTTGATACATAAATAACATTTTTTTTGTTTAAATATTCTTCAATAGATTTTGAAGTTAAAACAACTATATCCGTACCCATAAAACATTGATGTCGATATTCAATGTAACGGTTGTCACCACTTCATCGCTGTTACGTGGTGTCACCAACTAATAATAAACAAATAAGTGAAAAAAGTGAACCCTACTAATCTCATATGATAATTATTGATGTGAAAGTTATTTGTGATTATAGAATTTAGTGGCATTCACTAGTCCTACATGCTTATTCATAATTGGTGGTGTCACAATTACTTTCAATTTTATTTCCCAAAATGCCTGCCAAGTTGGTCTTTGTCTTTTAATCAATAGTGGCCAATATGTAATTTGCACAAAAATTGAAAGTAATTTTTATTTTTGGTGGATAAAATAAAATAGCAAACTAAGCACAATGGGGTGGTTTTAAAAAGAAATGCTATCATTAAAAATTTTGTTAAATTTTAAGTCGCAAATGATGTGGCACTTTAATGGTCATTAAATGATTAATAAAAATTTGTGGGACCCATTAATCTAATGATTCACATTGATTCAGTGTTATCAGAACCGGACCGGACTGGCCGGTTGGACCGGTTCAACCGTGAACCGGGACCTTAACCGGTCCGGTTCTTTAGTTGAATCGTATAAAGAAGTGAACCGGTTAAAAACCGGAAAACTGGCCGGTTTTTAACAAAAACCGTGAACCGCCGATTTTATAAAAATCGGCCGGTTTAATGCCTGTTTAAAAATTAAATTGCATAAATCAGTATTTTTGGTATTTGGGGTTTATTTTGCCCTAAATCAGTAAATCGCAGCAACCAGCTCAGGCGACCACAACCAGCTCCAGCGACCACGACCAGCTCCGTTCGACTGCGATCAGCCACTGCTCCAGCGACCAGACTCCAACGAGTCAACGACCAGGGATATTCGATCACGATTTCAGGCGACCACGACCAGCTCCGTTCGACTGCGATCAGCCACTGCTCCGGCGATCAGGCTCCAACGATTCTGGTAAGCTTCTTTGGGTTTTGACCAAGCCTGTGGTGCTTGTCTCCCTTTCATTCATTTTGATAATGTCCACATTGGATTTTTTGGGAAATGATTACTTAGGCAATTTGGCAGAATCGTCTGCCGTTGAGTTCCTTCCGCTTCCCTTTTCTCAAAAGAAAAAGGAATCCAAAGGCTTCGGGGTTATGGACAGTGAAAGGAAGATGTAGTAGTTGTAGTTCTGTTTTTCTCAGATGGTCCTTGGAAATAGCTAGCTCTCTAAACTCCCCCCTCTTCTCTGTCGATATATTGAGGTACACTCGTTTTTTTTTTTTTTTATGTAATCTATTATTATTCGGTTCGATACAGACGAATGTAAAAGCAAACAGGCCAGAACAGTGGAAGATAAGGAAACATCTTTGATCTGAGAGGAGAAATATCCATATGCTTTTTCTTTTCTTTCTAAATCAGCCACATCAGTTTGTGTTTGTTTTTCATGATGCAAAGCATTCTATGAACATTTTAGAAAAGAGAGGGTTAGAAATAAATGTAATTTTCAATTCATTTTTAACTAAAGTTAAAATGGATTGAGTGATTGTATTACTTGAGGGATAGAAATTATGATCTTATTGACTTTGAAGATTTTACAAGTAATGTCTCATGGATCTTATTGACTTTTATTAAACTTCATTAATTTTATGATAAATTGTACGTATTTTAGACATATTTTATATTTTTTTAGCTAAATTATTATATATATTTTTTATTTTTTTATTATATGACCTGTCCGACCAGTGAACCATTGAACCAGTCCTCTAACCGGTTCGATGATCGGTTCAGTTCTGATAACATTGCATTGATTTGATATAGAAAATGCAAATCAATAACAGTAGGACTAATTTTAGCTGATAATGTTTTATGTATTTTTACATTCTTTAAATTATTTTTAAGTAGCATTTATTTATTTTATGTTTATGTTTTTTTTTCTTATTCGTGTTTGTTCCCTTCTTCTAAACTTAATTGCATTGTGCACATAGGAATGACATTTAATTGGGACGGGGGTGAGAGAGTAGTCTCCAATTTCGTACCTGCTTAAAAAAAGTTTGTCCACAAGCGATTCAGTCGTTAATGAATTAACTTTTACAGTAATTTGAAAGTTGGTATAAAAATTTGGACTTATTTGAACTAAACTACATTAAAGAAACTTATTTGACCCTAAGTGTATTTCTTTTTTAAAAAAAAAAGACTAAAAAATCATTTATTACTCTATGACCCTCACTTTATCTTCTCTATTTTCTATCTCTCTCTTTCTCTCACATTGGTAAAAAAAATTTTTCAATTATGTAAAATTTGATTTAATTTTTTCATCTCTTTCTCGCCTATTCTCTCTCTCTCTCTCCTTCTCCCCTTATTTCCTTATTCTCTCTTTATGTTAACGTTACAACAACAAAATTACACAAATTAGTTATAATTACCCTATAATAAACCAAACAGTTATACTAAATAATTACACAAAATTACAACATCAACTCAATTTGTCATTCAGTGATTTACATAAATCAAAAGGTTACATCATTTAGTATCACGACATGATTACACCAATTATATATCTTACGACAACTAGTTACAATATCTTACCAGATCTTTTACTAATCAACGAATAGTAGAAGTGTCAAATGTGTCGGGTTAAACGGGTTACGTGTCGGATTAAACATGTAAACTCATATATGACCCGTTTAATAAACGAGTGAAAAACCTCAACACGAACACGAATCGTTTAATAAATAGATAGCACGACACGACATGACACGTTTAACGTGCTTAATTTTAATTTATAATTAGTTTATTATTATATTTTTGTGACTGTCACTAAATTAAAAAAAAAATCTATGGCTATCATTAAAAATAATATATATATATATATTTTATGTGGTTGCCAGTAAAAAAAATCTGCA
>JAHQCQ010040119.1:29889-60134 GCA_023539305.1 Ilex asprella | reverse complement strand
GTCTCCCACTGGACGGCCTCCTCAGCTCCTAACTCCTCCTCAAGTACATAATCTGAAAAAGGTTAGCAGTAGGGGGTGAGCACGAAGCTCTGTAGAAAATTTCTCCCAAATCCAAACAAGGTTTTAAAAATATAGAAAACGGTCGGTCTCATTTCACAAGTAGCATATATAACATTTGTAATAAAACAAGGGCATTTTAAAAGAGATCTCAAGTTTGGACAATAATAAAGCAATGGAACGAGAATGAAATCGAATTTAATTGACCAACAGTTTCCAATATAATCCAATCCACCATATACCATTTCCACAAGTTATCGCGGCATCCCATACTACCCGAAACTCTTGGGGAAATACTATTTGGTACAATGAACAATAATTTATATTTGGTGCCACTCAAGTAGGCTGTCGCTTCTCATGAATCTACCCAACGAATCTACCTCGTTCACCCATCTATATAATCACAATCACAGGCCAATTTAGGAAGGGCGTGTACCGTCTCATACGGCATTAACAAAATCCTTCCAAGGTGTCTAGTATACTAACCATTTTCCTCGGTATCCGTGAACAATAGTGATCATTGTCACAACAATAATCCACTACGAGCATTAGGCAACCATCTCATCCCTCATTGGGATAGACTAACCTCTAACGCCCTACGGCAGTTTTCGAAGGTAATCCAAGTCCCTCACAACACCATACACAAGAGTGTCATACCAACAATATATTCAACACGTATACAAGTAAATTCCATGTTTTTCCCCAAATTTTCACAAGCATGATACATAATAAAATAATTTAAGAAAACATACTCATTCCACCATTCATGTTACAAAAGACAAGTTTAAAGTAAATAGGCATGAGATCATCCATACTATCCTTTTAACACCCAACACAAAGCTCTAGCATTTTAGAAATCAAGAGGAATTGAAAATATAGAGAGAAATCCATATTTTTCCCAAAAATTAGGGTTGATGAATTTCCAACTATTATTTTGTTCAAATCATGTGAATATTCGTACAAAGACTTAGAAACAATGAACCCATAACAAATATATACTATTTAGAGTCCAAATGTACATATATAATAACCCTAACATCATTGGATGAAAATGGAGGAAAATCCCTACCTTGAATCTTGAAGAACTAGGGCTTGGATTCGTGAATATACCCTTAATCTCTTGTTTTTCTCCTCCTTACTTCCTCTTTTCTCTTCCTTTCTTTCTCTCTTAGGGTTTCTAAGGTTGGAGTGGCTGAAATAGGGCCAAAATGGACGACCTTAGGTATTTATAAGGCTAGGAGTGGACCACGGTCGCGACTTAAAACATTCAGGTTTTTATCGGGTGTACCGGTACTCGGTACCGGTACCATATAGTACCGGTACCCAGTACCGGTACTAATCAGCAGACAGATTCTTCCTCCGTCTACCAAGTTTCCAATGCACTTCATATTACCTTTCCCAAGGTTTTTCGACCTTCCGGATTCAATGAAAACATTATCTTGACCTAAACATATTTAGAAACTTATCTAATATCTATTTTCAATCTCAAACGCCTTTGATAATTAAGCTTCCTAGATTCATTTGTCTCCTAAGTATTCATTTATAATGTTTTAACCTATGTGATTCATTCTTACACCATTATATACAAAAGAACTATTAAACTCGCATATTACTATATTAATATACGCCTGTGGGGTATTACACTAATAAAGTTAGAGTTGAATACCCATGAAATCTTTTTTTTTTTGGCTTCAAAACCCTATTTTTGGAGAGTGATGAATTTTCTTCTTAAATTCTTTCTTTATTATTGAATTCAAAATTATAGAGCTTTGTGTTGACTAATAAAATGATGTTGTTGTGATCTCTTGTATTTTTCATACTTGGTTATTGAAATTGCCACATGTTAAATTTGAGGATTTTTTTAATACTTTAGAATTAATTAATTAATTGAGAGTATGTTAGTTTCCTTATTATATGGTTGTTGTGACGGACTTGGATTGCCTTCGAGAAATGCCGTAGAGTGTTAGAGGTTAGTCTATCCCAGTGGGGTGTGATGGCTGCCTAACACTTGTAGTGAGTTGTCATTTGGTAATGCAACCACTATCGTTCACTGGAGTTCAAACTAGGGTTGGTATACCTTTTATGGGGAGGGATTCGTCACTGCCATTGGTAGACACCCTTTCCCGAAGTGATTGTGATTTGATTGTGATGGGTGAACTAGGTATAGTCGTTGAGTAGATTCTTGAGAGATAATCTACGTACCTGGTAACGGGGATGAACCAATATACATGAGAATATGGGTTGGATTCCGTCATGGCCGGTGCATTGGTATGGGACAATGCAACGATAGACGCCCTTCTTAACCATTTGGAAATGGTTTACTGTTGAGAAATGCATTTTATTGTTTTCATTTAATTATTACTGTTGTTTAAACTTGAGATTTATTAAAATGTCCTTGTTTTCTTTCAAAATTGATATATGATACTTGCGAAATGAGACCGATCGATTTTTATCTGTTTTCTTAACCTTGTTCAAGTTTGGGAGGATTTTTCTATAGAGCTTCGTGTTCACCCCCTACAGTTTAACATTTTATAGATTATGAGCCATAGGAGGAGCTCGGTGCTAACGAGCCAGGCCATAGAGAAGCTTCATTAGCGGGGTACTTGGATCCCGAGTGGGACATCTTGAGATATTATTTATTTTTTTGTTAGACTAGAAACAATTATGTGCAATCATGTAAAGTCTAGTATTTTGTTTATTCCGCTACTAAGTTTAAATGTAAATCTTTTGATGTAGTAGTCATGGTTTGAGCTTATTATTTTGGATAAAGTTGTAAATCTTTATGGATGATGAATAAAGTCTCATTTCTTTATGGATTCTATTAGTGCTCTCATGATGTAAATGATTTTAAACCGTAATGTGGTCAATGTTTACTTATAAATGGACCCGGTGTGGTCAATGTAGTATAATTGCATAGGTTGTGTTTTGGGTAGAGCTCCCCGTACAAAGGAGACTATGTTCGAATTTTGTTAAATTAAGGACCCCCGATTTTGGGGCGTTACAGATTTAGTATCAGAGCTTAGGCTTTAAGTTTTACATGGGAGCTGTAGGTTATAGATCACCACTAGAGATATAGGATTAGGGTGAAGAAAATTATTGGTCTAGTTTTATATGAACCATATGCTTTAGATTAAAGTAATACTTAGGATATCTTGTACATCAATAAAACCAAATTATAAATTGATGTGCACGATGGACAATAGAAATGTACGCGGACGTGGACGTGAGCGTGGAGGCCTAGCACCACTGCCGCCACCACCTCTCAATGCCATGCAAGGCGTATATCAATGCTTAAGGGAGCTCACCACTTTGGTACAAAATCAGAATGGAAACAACAAGCCTAACGGTGGAGCTCACCCCTAGCACAAGTACCGGACAATGGGGACGACAACCGAAGGATGGTTACTCTTCGGGAATTTCTGAGGCAACACCCGCCTACCTTCCAAGGGAGCTCCAATCCTTTGGATACGAATAGGTGGATCCGTCGGGTGAAGAAGATTTGTGATGGCATAGGAGTTACTGGAGACTTGAGGGTTGGCTTAGCTACCTATTTGTTCTAGGGGAGGCCGACCATTGGTGGGATTTGGTAAAAAGACAGAGGAACACAGATGCACTTACTTAGGAGATATTCGATCAAGTCTTCAAAGATAAATATTTTCCTGAGTCAGTTAGAGACAAGATGAGTGTCGATTTTCTCTCTCTTTGATAGGGTAGTTTGACGGTAGGGGAGTATGAGAGAAAGTTTGACGAATTATGCAGATATGCCACAGAGTTCATCTCCATAGAGGCCTGGAGGGCCAAGCGTTTCGAGCAGGGTTTGAGGTCGGCAATTAGAGAGAAACTTGTGGCACTCAGGATTCGTGACTATGGGGATCTGGTGGATAGAGTTGCATTGGTAGAGAGGGATATAGAGGAAAGTTAGAGGAGGTAGAACGCCAGGAGGGGAGGTCCGATTCAGACGGGTGCTAGTAGTAGTGGAGCGCAGAGAGCGGCACCCTATCGTCGCCCAGATCAGGCAGGGGGATAGAGACCTCAGATAGCTCGAGGAACAGGAGGTGTACTAGGGATGACAGCCACAAACCCCCGTCAGTGTTTCACATGTGGGGGAGTGGGGCACTTCAGACACAATTGCTCATCGCTTCCACCGAGGGACAACCAAGTGATAGGACAAGTGGCTGCAAACAAGCCACTACAGCAGCAGAGGCCGTTGGGAGCTCTAGCCCCAGGCGACGCCACTCAGGAGAGAGTATTTTCCTTGATCCAACTAGAGGAAGATGCCTCCAATGCCATTGTGGAAGGTATCATTCTTCTCTACAATTCTTGGGCCAGAATTTTATTTGATCCCGGTGCGACTCATTCTTTTATACGTACTGCGTATACTATTAATTTGGGATTGAGTTTGAGAAGCTAGAACATGCATTGAATGTTGACTTGCCTACGGGAGAATAATTGGGTACCAGTCGGGTCTGCAAGGGTTGTGTGCTTCGTATTGGGGAACACGAATTGATTGTGAATTTGATTGCTCTAGATATGAAGGGGTATGACGTTATATTCGGGATGAACTTGTTGTCCGCTTCTAGGCGGTAATGGATTATTTTCGCAAGCGGATTATATTTCAGTTACCAAGAGGGGTAGTTTTCAGTTTTATCAATGACCGAAGTTCTTCCCATCCATTTCCTAATATGGTTAGTAAATTTTTTAAAGCTAAGGCGGGGAGCCATTTGAGTTTCTTAGCTAGCTTGATGGGAGATGATCAGGATAAATTCCCTACGGACGTGTTGTTGATAGTATCGAATTTTTTGGATATCTTTGTAGACGAATTACCTGGGTTACCACCACATAGAGAAATTGAGTTCAAGATTAATTTCTATTCGGGAACTGAACCTATATCCATTGCTCCCTATCGGATGGCACCTTTGAAGTTGAAGGAGCTATGGAAGTAGTTGGATCATCTATTGACCATCGGGTTCATCCATTTGAGCACTTCACCTTGGGGAACCCCTGTCCTCTTTGTGAAGAAGTATGATGAGACATTTCGGTTGTGTACGGACTACCGAAGGATGAATCGGGTGATAGCAAAGAACAAATACCCTTTGCCATGAATTAATGACTTATTTGATCAGTTGAGGTGTTCGAAGTATTACTCCAAGATTGATCTTCGCACAGGGTATCATCAATTGCGGATAAAGGAGGAAGATATCCTTAAGATTACTTTTCGTGACCGGTATGGCCATTTCGAGTATACGGTGATGCCGTTCGGATTGACTAATGCTCTAGCAGCCTTCATGGATTTGATGCACATGATATTCCGACAATATTTAGATCAGTTTGTCATTGTGTTTATTGATGACATCTTGATTTATTCACTGACCCAAGAGGAACATGGTCGTCATCTTTCAATTGTGTTACAAACATTGAGAGAGCACAAATTGTATGCTAAGATGAGTAGGTGCGAATTTTGGATGCAGGAAGCGAAATTCCTTGGTCATGTTGTGTCCAAACAAGGGGTAGCCGTTGATCCTGCAAAAATTGAGGTTGTGATGAAATGGGAACCACCGAAGAATGTGATGGAAGTACACAGTTTCTTGGGGTTAGTCGGCTATTATCGTAGGTTTTTAGAAGGGTTCTCAAAGCTCGTGATGCCGATGACTCGCCTCACAAGGAAGGGAGAAAAATTCGTGTGGACTCAAGCGTGTGAGCTAACCTTTCGCACCTTGAAAGAGAAGTTGACAACGGTTCCTATCCTTATTATACCGAGTAGTAGGGAAGGATACGACGTCTACACCGATGCTTCACTACGAGGCTTGGGATGTGTGCTAATGCAAGGAGGAAAGGTCGCTGCCTATGGCTCTAGGCAACTCAAGGCTCATGAACAGAACTATCCCACCCATGACTTAGAGCTTGTCGTTGTGGTCTTTGCTCTTAAGTTGTAGAGGTGTTATTTGTATGGAGAGAAATTCTAAGTGTTTTCTGATCATAAGAGCCTCAAGTATATCTTCACACAGAAAGACTTGAATCTCCGACAAAGAAGGTGGATTGAGTACCTTGAAGACTACGATTTCACACTCAACTACCATCTGGGGAAGGCGAATGTAGTTGTCGATGCAGTAAGCAGAGAGTCTTGGGGTGAACTCAATGTTTCCATAGGTGAGTGGAAGTTAAAGGATGCCCCTGGAGATTATGATCTATGGGTTGGAGAAGATGGATCACGACCATGTTTGTTCAACCTTGTGACTCAACCTACTCTCCAACGTAGGGTTGTGGAATTGCAATGCTTGGATCCTGAATTAGTGTCGATTCGAGCTAAATTGGAGAATGGAGAAACTATGGAGGGTTAGTCTTTGAGAAACGGAGAATTGAGATATAGGGAGAAGCTATGCGTTCCCGATGATTCGTTCCTAAAGGAGGAAATACTTGAAGAGTGTCATCGCTTTAAGTTTGCTATCCACATCGGCAACACAAAAATGTATAGGGATATAAAGCGCCAATATTGGTGGAAGAGAATGAAGAAAGATGTGGCAGGGTTCATAGCACGATGTGCGGTGTGTCAGCAGGTGAAGATCAAACATCAAAAACTAGGAGGATTACTACAGTCTTTGCCTATCCCAGAGTGGAAGTGGGATCACATCACCATGAATTTCGTGTCAGGTTTACCACGGACGTCGCGCAGGCATAATGCAGTATAGGTTATTATGTATAGGCTCACCAAGTCCGCTCATTTCTTGGGTATGAAGACCATGGACACATTCGAGACGTTGAGCCATCTGTATATCCGTGAGATTGTGCGATTGCATGGAGTTCTGCTTTCTGTCGTGTCGGATCGTGATTCTCGGTTTGTGGTGCGGTTCTGGCAAAATCTACAACAAGTCATGGGGACAGAGTTACATTTCAGTACAACATTTCATCCCCAAACGGATGGCTAATTCGAGAGGGTGATATAGATTGTGGAGGATATGCTACGTGCTTGCGCATTAGACTTTAAGGGGAGTTGGAGCGACCATTTACAGTTGGTAGAATTTACGTACAACAACAACTATCAGGCAAGTAATGGGATGACACCGTATGAAGCATTGTATGGAAGACCGTGTAAATCCACGACGTGTTGGCTGAAAGCTGGCGACAGTAGTTTGTTTGGACCGGAGATTGTTCGAGAAACTACAGAGAAAATTCAACTCATCCGAGAGAGGCTATGTACGACACAAAGTTGATAGAAAAACTATGCGGATCAAAGACGAAGACCCTTGGAATTCAAAGTGGGGGACTACGTGTTTCTCAAAGTGTCGCCCAAGAAATGAGTATTTAGATTCGGCAAGAAGGGAAAGTTAGCGCCAAGATATATCGGGCCATTTGAAGTGATCAAAGTTGTGGGCAAAACGGTGTATCAGTTACGGTTACTAGCTCAGTTGTCTGGGGTACATGATGTGTTCCACGTGTCGATGTTGAGAAAGTGTCAATCAGATACAACGCCGGTCATAGACTTGGAAGATAATGAAATTCAAGACGGAGCAACCTATGAAGAACAAATGGTGAAGATTCTCGACGCCAAAGAGAAGGTTCTCCGCAACAAAGCCATCCTACTAGTGAAGGTTTTGTGGCAACACCATGGACTGGAAGAAGCTACCTAGGAACCGGAGCTAGAAATGCGAGAGAAGTACCCGCACTTATTCACTACTTGAGGTAAGTTTCGAGGATAAAATTTTCTTTAAGGGGGTGGATTGTAAACTTCCACATGTCTACACTATCAATAATCGTCCAACTAGCTTCGTTTTGCATTTAACGTCAATATTTACATACTAAATCAAATTATAAGAACAATAATTATAAAAGGCTAAATAATAAAATAGAAAAATATGACATTTTGCTTTCTCATCAGTGAGCTAGCTTAGAGGAATTTTTTTTTTTTTTTTTATGGATATACTAGTTCTACATCATGTTGTTAGGGATGATTCTAAGAGACGGATGGTAATTTAGTTTTGGTTAATGAATGATGCTAGACATGGATCTTTATGCAAGTCATACTACCTATATTGGAGATGGGTATGAGATAGGATTTGTGACAAAAACACCCAAACTTGAGTTAGACACGTATAGAAGAACCAAGCAGTCCGGCAGACTACCTTTCACCAATTTGATCATAACTCTTTGTTGGAAAGTCCAAATTGCGCACCATTATTTTTTTTAGAACTCTAACTCGTATATATTTCCAACCATATAGGCCACACATACTACAAATACCTGAGCCAAATCAGTTTATTCTCCAAAATTGACCAAAAACTTGCACTGTGGTGTTCCTTGGATAGTAAAGTGTTGTGCTTTCTTCTTAGACTTTGAAGCTGTAAACTCCTATATATTTATATTAATATAATAATTTACTTGTTTAGAGATTCTTATATATGTAATGACGCAAGAATAAACCATATATAGATTGAAACCGTAAGAATAGCACCTATAGCGGTTCGGAAGAATAAAATAGAAATTTTAATGTTTCGAGTATAAATTTATTTTAGTTTTGAAATAAATCACAAAAATAAATGTTTTGAGGATAAAATAACATTAAAAATGAATCCGACACATCGAAAAACCTTAGGATAGTCATATGGATCAAATTGGAGATTTTAGTGGCAAAATCGTAATTTTGGAGAAAACAAAAACAGACTGTGAACAGTATTTTTTGGGGTTGGCTGTGTTTAAAACACTGATTTCAGCCCCTTTACTCCAATTTCTTTCACTCCACACTCACCCCACACCTCTTGGAACCTTAGAGGAAGATTAAGGGAGGAAGAAAAGGGAAGAATGAGGTGTATAGGGCTTGGGCTTTCGCTTGGAATCCTTGATTCAAGGTAGGGAATTTCTTCTCTTTCTCTTAGATTGAGGCTAGGTTTTATGTATATATGTATGTTTTTCTCTAAATTTAATATATATGATATGAAATCATCATCTCTTAGACTTTTTGGCAAAGATTATATGTTTCTAACAAAATTAAGGTTGAATACCCATGAAATCTATTTTTTTGCGTCAAAACCCTATTTTTGGAGAGTGGTGAATTTTCTTCTTAAATTCTTTCTTTATTATTGAATTCGAAATTATAGAGCTTTGTGTTGAGTAATAAAATGATGTTGTTGTGATCTCTTGTATTTTTCATACTTGGTTATGGGAATTGTCACATGATGAATTTGGGGATTTGTTAATACTTTAGAATTTATTAATTAATTGAGAGTATGTTGGTTTTCTTATTGTATGGTTGTTGTGACGGACTTGAATTGCCTTCGAGAAATGCCGTAGAGTGTTAGAGGTTAGTCTATCCTAGTGAGGTGAGATGGTTGCCTAACACTTGTAGTGGGTTGTCATTTGATAATGCAACCACTATCATTCACTGGAGTTCGAACTAGGGTTGATATACCTTTCATGGGTTGGGATTCGTCACTGCCATTGGGATGGTAGACACCTTTTCCCGAAGTGATTGCGATGGTGAACTAGGTATAGTCGTTGAGTAGATTCTTGAGAAGTAATCAACGTACCTGGTAATGGGAATGAACTAATATACATGAGAATATGAGTTGGATTTTGTCATGGCCGGTGCATTGCTATGGGACAATGCAATGGTAGACGCCCTTCCTAACCATTTGGAAATGATTTATTACTGAGAAATGCATTTTATTGTTTCCATTTAATTATTACTGTTGTTTAAACTTGAGATATTTTAAAATGTCCTTGTTTTCTTACAAAATTGATATGTGATACTTGCGAAATGAGACCGATTGATTTTTATCTGTTTTCTAAACATTGATCGAGTTTGGGAGGATTTTTCTATAGAGTTTCGTGCTCACCCCCTATAGTTAAACATTTTATAGATTATGGGTCAGAGGAGGAGCTTGGTGCTAACGAGTTGGGCCATGAAGAAGCTTCATTAGAGGGATACTTGGATCCCGAGTGGGACATCTAGAGATATCGTTTATTTTTGTGCTAGACTAGAAACAATTATGTACAATCATGTAAAGTCTAGTATTTTGTTTATTCTGCTGCTAAGTTTAAATGTAAATCTTTTGAGGTAGTAGCCATGGTTTGGGCTTATTATTTTGGATAATGTTATAAATCTTTATGGATGATGAATAAAGTTTCATTTCTTTATAGATTCTATTAGTGCTATCATGATGTAAATGATTTTAAACCGTAATGTGGTCAATGTTTACTTATAAATGGACTCAGTGTGGTCAATGTAGTATAATTGCATAGGTTGTGTTTTGGGTAGAGCTCCTCATACAAAGGAGACTCTGTCCGAATTTTGTTAAATTAAGGACCCCGATTTTGAGGCGTTACATTATTGACATATGCTTGTGTAACGACAAATTTCGTGAATGAATTAACACAAAATAAGGTCAAGTTACAATAGTCAATTTGATTGACTTTAAGTAAAAGAATGAAGTGTTGACTCTCTTCGGCATGCTTCGCACGTGCACTGTCCTCCGATTCTCAATGGATTTGATGAAGATAATGAATTTGGTGAAGATGAGGGCCTGATTGACGTATTTCTCACTCTTCAATTGGTGGTGGTTGTGATAAATACGAGAGCTGGATCAATGTATCTCCCACTCTTCAATTTAAGGATGTTTTGGATGAATCTTCTCACCTTTCTTTGTTTTGAATGGCTTGAAGATGATTTGGGTTTCTTGAAGAATGACCTTGGCGGTGTGTTCTTCTTTCTGGAGATGAACTTGCAAGGCTTTAAGGTTTTAGTGAACTTCGAGCAGAGCTTTGCCGATCTTCCTTTTTCCTTGACTTCTTATCCCTTCCTCCCCTTTGGTGCTCCCCTAGACCTCTATTTATAGTGGTAGGAGTAACTATTCATATAAAGGTATTTTACCTGAATACCCTTATGTGGACTTTAAGTAATGGGCTACCCATAAATTTGTGGGCTTTAGTGTATGCAATTTAAGTCCAACCAACTTTATCTTTTAAAATTTTATTTAATTGGGCCTATGAAATTTTAGTTCATTTTAATTTAATTTGACAAGCCTGCTTTATTGTATTTGGGCTTGTATTATTTAGGTTATGGAATTTAGGCCTAGTTTAATTTGACAAGCCTTATTAATTAAATTTGGGCTTGTATTATTTAAGTTATGAAATTGAGGTCCAACCCAATTTAATTTATCTAATTAATTTGAGCTCAATTATAGACTTTAATTTGTTAAATTTTTAATGTCTACAGCTTGTCATCATAGAATTGTGTTAGTGTTATTGATGGAACTCAAGTTGATGCGCGTGGTCTAATAGATAAGTAAATACTATTCCGTGGAAAGAACATGGGATCAACTCAAAATGTAATGTGTGCATGTTCTTTCGACATGCGATTTATATTTGTAATGAGTGGGTAGGTATGATCGCTTCATGATTCAAGAGTATTTTATGAGTGTGTTACTAATGCAATGAACAAATTTTCCTGCAAAAGGATACATTTGCATGGAATTTACAACCGTAATTTACAAATTGTCTAATGTAATTTACAAGGGTATTTTTTGACAAATAAGGACTATTGGTTGATTCAGGGTATACAAACATGTTGAATTTTTTGTCGTCGTATCGCGATGAGAGATACCACCTACGTGATTATCGAGGTAGGGAATGACAACCAAGCAAAATGGAGAAGCTATTCAATTAACGTCGCCCATCATTGCAGAATGTCATTGAGTTTGCTTTGGATTTCTGAAAACTCACTCCCAGTCTCAAACTAATGCCTTCTTATCTCATGAGGACAAAAAAATATATACGCCCAAATGTTATACGGTGCGTAATTTTATTAGAATGAAATCTCGGCGAGGTCAGTTGTTCGTTGAATTTTGAGCAGTCATATATTTACGGTAATGTAAAATTTTAAAGGTGTGTTTTAGTCGCAAAGAGCAAAAGAAATAATAGTCGATCATTTTATCAATGACCACAAAGACGAGAGCATATGGACTGTCTCATACATGTTGATGAGTGGAATGTCATTCTCAAAGTCCATACAAATTGACGAGACAATAAATGGATCACTATTTTGTTGCGGTTTCAATTGATCTTTTGGTGTGCACTACTCTTGTTGCTATTTGTACTAATTATTGAGATTGGGGTTAAGTGAGATGGTATTTGACACAATATGACTATGACCTACTATGGCATGTATTTAGTACCATTATGACCTATGGCATGTATTTGTCTTTCTAAAGATCTATGTGACTGTAAATTTTGATTTGCCTCTCATGTGATGAATTTACCTCTAGCTGGGAAGTAATATAAATGAACTAATTATGACATAAATTGAAGTGGTTACCTAAACAAGTTTTTTATTTTTCACAATTTTTCAAACAAAAATAACAACCAAAAAATTTTTTATTTTTACTTTTGACAATAAAAAAAAAAGAATTTATTTTTGTTTTCAATTTTTTTTTTGAAAACTGAAAATTAAAAACATTACCAAACGCCAAAAGTTAACCTTAAAAATGTTATCGACCGATATAATAATTCAATGAACCAAATTCAACAAGTTTGTTCAAGACATCTTCCTAGCAACTCACGGAATTTGGAGCCATTATGTAATGTACGCCAAAGAAAATTTATCATTGTGGGGCACACAATCTGTAATTCGATTTTTGGTTTCCTTTCCAAAATTTCAAAGTGATTTTGGTAAGAATTAGTTGAGTAAAAAATTGGCTAAAAACTAATAAACATAAACTTTAAAGTGGTTTTATGCTTCTTAATATAAAGGTTATTGATCCACTTCTCCAAAATGTGAGCATTTTTGGTTAAAATAATAAGTCTCTTGAGCTATAATAATATTGGCAATCTTAATTCTGAGCTCCCAACAATACTTTGATGATGTATATTGAGAGTTTGTACTTTTTGTGGCAAATGATAACTTCAGAGTAACTACATTACGTAAAAGGTCCGTTTGGTTGCCGTATTAGAAATGGACGGATTAAATAAAATAATACAGGCTAATACAATACAGATGGATAAAATACAAGATTAAATAGGGTATTAGAATAATACGAAATTTTATCTAATGTTTGGTACACACAATATAAGCGTTGGATAATAGTTATTTAGTCCAATCCGTTGTTTGGTTAGAGTATTATTTAATTGTATTAATGTTCAATTAACAAAAATAACCTCAATCAGTATTTGTTACATTAATGACATTTTGATTTTATCAGTTTGAGGGTTATAATAGTAAATGTGTAAAATAATACGTTTGAGTTGGATTATAATACCACCTCTTTTGGTGGTATTAAAATACCTCCATAATACAGGTCCAATATATAAAAAATATACGATAAGTATACGTTTTTGAAATTAATACGGTATCAAATTTGCTCACCAAACAAAGTATTAGACCCGATTAAATAAAAAATAGTACAATCCAATATTTAATCCCCTTATAATACGTCTACCAAACGAACCCAAAATGTTTTGACTAAACTACAAATTGTCGGTATGTATAGAATTCTTCCGAGGTTGACAATGGTGGATATTGATTCTATATATAAAATCCCATTCGCTCCATCACCCTTCATGAATTTACAAGTCACAATGGGTGCAATGGTCAACACCTCCATTGGCATCTGGAGAGAGGAAGGCAGAGAAGTAAACAACCTATGCCATCCCACACAAGAGACCCTGGTGTGTTGCTTCTTACCTTATCCTGATCTCATTCCCTCGACCATGGAGTCAATTCCAACCATGTGTCATCTGCTCATTCCCTATCAAACCTGTTTGGTGGGCTTCATACTTTTTGATCAACTAGTGTATTTGAAGGGATACTAAATGAGACATCAAAATTCAGAAAAGAGATGCAAAATCATTTCGTTATATCATCCAACTATATTAATTAAGTCAAAAAATTAAAATATAAAGATAAAAATCAATGCCTATAGATATTATTACAACAATAAGGGCAACAGTATATACCAACTCTAGAGTTGATAGTGCTTTTGTATACAGCGTGCCATTCTAAATAAGTCACATGTTAAGCTGAGGTCTGTTGAATAAGCAATTTCTTGGTCCATCACTAAATCGATCCAGTTCTCAACAAAAAACAAAGTTGTTACTTACATCATCTAATGTCACCCGCTCAACACAACTCAACAAAGTCTTAAACCAGCTATTTGGGATCATTCACATACTACATCTTCAAAAGCAACTCTTTAACCAAGATGTTTCATGGAACTTGGTATACAGTAATGACGTTATGAAATCACCATGACCCAGTGAAGGCACCCCCACCTGAAGCACCTTTGTATTCACTTAACATGGTTTTTCTGGTCATTATACAATTTGAGACAGTCTTTGTGCAAATGCATCAGATATGGGAGTAACAAGAGAGACTATTGAAATGTGCTTATAGTACTGAAAATTTTATTTGTAAATAAAACCAAAGAACTTAATTCTAAATTAGCATGTATTACAAAAAAAAATTCCTAACTACAAAAAAGCCTACACTGTAATTGGTTAGTCGCAATGGAAAACTGAGACCAGTATCTGTATCGTGAGGAAGTCGCATTGCAGATATTGCCGCGCAACTCAAGCTCGGGATTGCTCCCCCTTTATAACGGATTTGGAAAGAATAGGCCTAATAAATAAGTGAAGAAGATAGTACCTCAGACATGAAAGAATGAATGAACTCTATTGTTTTCCCTATCTACATGTTCTCTGAATCTCCTCCAGTGTTGCAAGTGCCAATTTCCATTCAGGGCTACTAGACTTGCTGCACAATATTCTATGTACTATTTCCAATTCGTCAGGATTCGCTTTCTTCAACAACCCTCTCAGTACAGGCTGTATCTCTTCAGGAAATAAATGATTATCTCTATCTACTCCAGAATTATCCTGCTCCAGCATAGTCAAATTGTCTCCCAAATTTTTTCTCATTTCACCTCCAGAGGAACTTGATCCAGAATGGTACTTGTCCGGATCTCTAAAACTGCCTAAAGCCACAGACACTTTGGCAATGTTAGACGTATCCTCCACGCTCTTTGTAAGCTTGTGGTTCCAGTACTCCATGCATTGATGATTTGGATCAAGAGCTTCAACAGCCTAAAAATACCGATGTTACCGTCAGGCTAGTATTCAAAAACAGAACCGAAAGTGTGAAAAAGTGGAAGATGACTAATAACAACGGACTAATGTAATTGTGCTAGCACGTCTGGCTTATTGTATGATAGCAAGATTTTGCCTTTGTTACTGTGTGAAAAAGTGCTCATCATATTATAGCATTCATGACTTTAGAGGCACTGACATCCACAAGTTTAAGGATAATAATAATGTTCTACTGTTGGGTTATTATGTTTCAGAGACAGGCCCTAAAATTAGAGATCAAAAATATTTGAGACCCTCAATGAATCAGTTTATTCTTTTACACAAATATAGTTTTTTTTTTGTTTGGCATAGAAATATAGTTGATTCCACTATTATTTCTTCTAAACGTTCTCCTCCTGGCCCGTGAAGAAGTTCCTCAGGATGAAATTTCTTCTAATACAAGCATGTGCAGAAAATTCATGCCAACAGTCAGATGCCCAATTTAATCAATCCAACCAAAAACACATTGTGCTTAAAGCACAAAGGAAGCAACCACAACTTTACTTTTGCTTTCACAATCCCGAGGATGATAAGTCAGATGCCCTATTTAGTTTCATTATTCTTTTCTTGTTTCATGGGTGATTTGATCAAGTGAATTGCCATACTGTTGGAGTTATATTAGTTTATCTATGATGTTAGACAAATCATTTTTTCCTGAGATGGGCATGTGTTCAGATGAGTAAGAGGTATTGTCACTACATAATAATTTGAGAATTGAATAGGTTAAAGAACCTAGAAATAAGTAGAGACTCAGAAGATATCACCTTTTATCCTGTCTAAATCTGCTTTGGGGAAATTCAAACTATGTTTAAGTAACAATTTTGACAATGCCAATTACCCAATGCATTTGTTCCTAAATTTATGGGAACATTCTCATTTTGTGCCCAACGGATGTCCTTGAGTCTCCTAGCATCTAGGAATTTAATGAATTTTGTTAAGGGCACAAAAAAGTGTAGGTTTACCTGAATAATAGGTGGGAATAGAAACCCAAACATTTCAAGCCCATTGATGCGGTATGGAGGCTGCAAGAGGGGCAGTCTTTGCTTCCCTAAGCTGGTGTGTCTTATGACTTCTTGATTTACTTTTTGCAGCACCTTTTCCCAACACTTCTCAGCTGAGGTATCTGCAAAGTTCTCACTCGGACACTCCTCTAAAGTAACCTGAATCATATGACCAAGTAAAGAAAGCCCAAGCATCATACAGGGAAAAAAAAAAGTAATAATTCACAAGCGTAACTGGGTATTTTCAGATGCGTTCCCAAACAAATGATTTCAAAATAGTTTATTTTAAGAACACAATTCACTAATTACAAGAAAATTTGCTAATGCCTAATGGTAAGACTCCTATTTTCAAGTTGTAGATAGTCCATGCTTTGGAAAGGGAAAATAAGTGCAGGAGCATAGTTTTTGCATTTTTCTCAATGTTTAATAAGTATCTAAAAAAGAAAATAAACATGAAGGATCTCATAGATATAAATATATTTAATATAGGAGAGAGCTTTCAACAATAAAACTGCTGAGAATTTTCTTTGTCAAAGCTAAAGAGGGATAAATGTTGGTCTACTTTACTTTCTGAAAAAAAAATGTCGGTCACTAGTGCAAATGAAAGATCACAGCAAGGTTACACTGCTTGTCCATATTGTGTATTTTGTACTTATTAGATAAATAATTATATGTAACACTCCTCTCTAATAACTTATGCTTTTAGATGAGATGGTGTTCGACATGGTGGTGTCAGACCCTAGAGGTCCTGAGTTCAAATTCCACCAAGCCTCCTCCCTTACTTTAATAAAAAAAAAAAAAAAACCATGCAGATGAACCACCCAAAGAGGGGCCACACTGGAGGGGGAGTATTATATATTTACTTATGTAACGCCCCTCTCTAGCAGTTTAAGCTTTTAGATGAGATAGTTCAACAGTAATCTTTTCCATAGTTTGTGGCATGAATGCAGCATTCTTCCTTAAATATGGAATCTGGAGAGGAGTCAAAATGCTATGTGAATGAAATCAATCCCAAACAACCCTCCATGCCTCACTCACAATCATGGAATGAGGGTTTGTACATGAAACCTACTAAGTTTCTAAATGCCCCAGAAAAACATTAAAAAGAAAAAGAAACAAAAATTAAAGACACACAGGTACATTCAGAACAAATTGCAGTTCATTATTCTACATGAAATCTGTAGAATTACTTAAAAACCAATCTAACAACATTCCTGGGCCTGCAGTTCTCAAATTTTAAACCCAGTAGAACCAAATCTTTTACCTTAAACAAAGGCCCAAGGAAGCCACCATCCAGGATCTCTGATACATAGTTACTCATTTTGATTGGATTGAGCACATTAAAGAACTTTACACGACTTCTAAATCCTGTTAAAGAGACCAACAATATAAACCGCACAAATCAGAATATGCCAACATATACCAAACAGAAAATTTTGAAAACATTGTACTGCAGCTTACCTTTTGGGAATATGGCCTGCTTATTGCACCACAATTTCCCAAAAACAGCAGATCCACAATTCAGAAGATCAACGTTAAAGCTTGACTTTTGTAGACAACAACTGTGGCTGGCCAGATTTTCCTTTACATCCGAGTGGTCTAGACTTTCAGTTTTCAATGAAATGTTCAAGGGAACAGCTGAAGATGGACCTGAAGCGAGAAGATTAACCCCAAAAACCCTATTGCGATCAGATACACCACAATACCTGACTTCACTTGAACACAAAGGGTGATCTTTGCCTGAAAGAACATGAGAAACTGAGGAACCAGAATCACTACCAAGTCGTATTATTTTTGGATCCTTTTGTGCATCTGAACTACAATTTTTCTCTTGTGTACCCCTCAACATACAAGTCTTAGCCACATTCCAAACAATGTCGTTATCTAAGCAATCAGATTTTAGCTGCAACCCACTTCCATGTTCTAAAGAAATGCCATCAAGCTTCAAGCCAATACAGCACTTGTGCCCTAATTTACCTTCACAAGTTAGGGCTGGAATTTCTTCTCTAAGCAAATCTGTCTTCCTCGGAGATGAAGATAGACTAGAAGTTTCTCGCTCAGTGTCTGCCTGGACTACTCTAGAAGAAAAATGACAATGTGAAGTACTAAAATGCTCACCATCATCTAAAGTTGTTTCTGCTATTGGAGAACAAGGTGGTCTTTCTTTTTGCTTCAGACAGTAGACTTCAGATATCTCTCTCTCCCGATCCAGCTTAGTATCAGTCCTACCTTCACCATTTATAGAAATTGATTGTAGATCTTCTGAATTGGATGCCTTTACAGCATCCAATTGCCCTTCCAACGCTTCAACTAGTTTTTTTAATTCGTCAATGGTGTAGCGGAGGAGAACGAATTTATGATCTGGTTCACAGGAACAGATCAGATTCGCATGTTGGAGACATGCAAACCGGTCTGAGGAGCACTCACAGCAGGCAGCAGACAGGTGTAAGTCATAAAAACAAGAGAAACACTCTCTCTCATTGTTCAAATCAAAGTCACTTTCCATCTTTCTAAAGCGAAAATGAGAAGGAAGATGCTCTATTCGTTTCTCTTCTATCTGAACTCTATCCTGAAAAAGTTAAAAGTCATCATTAACTAGCTGAGAAAGAAAACAATATACACAAATTTCCACCATTAAAGCATCAGTGCATGCAGGGAGGCATGCCTATATTACACAGGAAAAATTGTGTAGATATGTGCATGCATATTTGCAAGTATGCTTGCACATATGCACATCCATTTGCATATTTATTTATATAGAGATGTAACTGTATATAAATACATGCACACAGATGTATACTAGTGTATATCTGCCAATCTACCTTAACTGCCTTGGTAAGCACCCCATCCCTCCCACAGACACTTTTCCAGCTCAAATTTCCTGGATTCTCCTTTTTGAGGATAGACAACTCCCGCAGGGCACGAATGGCTTCTCTTGCTGACCTTACTAGTAATTTGTCATGAGATAGTGATGTTTTGCGACGTTGAACACTATAAAGCTCCACTGCACTTTGTCCATGTTCTAACCAATCAACTGGGGCCACATTTACAGCCTCCGCACAGTTGAAGCCACAATTAAACCCAGAATGGTACGCCCTTGGAAAGGTGAGAATAAACTCCCCAGAATGCTGGACAGCTCGACACACTGGTACACCCTCAGACTTTAGAACTGAAGGAGACAGCTGAGTGACCTGCCAAGACAGAACCATCATGATTCAATGCATAAATATCCCCCTTGAAGCCAGATAGAATTAAATCATATAAGCCCACATGCCATCACAACATAAATGTGACGAGGACAAGTGAAATTTGGATGAGTCTACTTCCAGTCAGACAAGATGAACTGACAAATCAGGATAAGGAACCCAAAAAATGGTAAATGTTGTAAGTATTAGTAAATCTATGTGATTTTTAAGTGTTTGACAACAGCTTTTGGCATTTTTTAGTGTACCCACATGCAAGGTTGTCAAAACGTGTATTAGAAGGCGTATCGTTTTAAAAAACAGTGTATCGTATATCGTAACATATTGTGTATCGTAAAATATGTGCAATTTTATAAAAGATATTAAAAAATACATATCCCTATGACAAAATGTTTGCACCACAAATTTCTCACATAAAACAAGTTAAAGAGGCTATAAGGACCAAAACAAAAAAATTAACAATCTAAGTATTGAAGTTTCTAACATAATTCATCGATATCAAAATTTAGAGAGTTCTAGTTCTAACATCTAAAGTAGCCAAAGGAGGATACTTAATCAAACTATTTGCTCCTACGATGGAACGAATAAAAAAGAAGACTTGTATTTATTAAAAACTGTAGACGGTGAAATGACATCATTTTATTACCTACTGTTTGAAAAAATTATTTCCAAGTGAAAATATGTCGTTTTGTAGTTAAAATTCAAAAGAATTTTTTTTTTGATCTATTTCGTCTCATAAGGATGACTCGTACGTATCGTCTAGTATATCAGATTTATCATACCATGAATCACGTGATACGATGCAAACCGATACACTTAAGCGATATATATCATTTTTTTCATGTATCGCAACGTATCATACATATCATACGATACTAATAACTATGCCCACATGTACAATTCATATAGTGGAAATGACTTTGTTGTATGGCAATGCTCAAGCATAATAAGGATATAATAGCAGCACAAATCCTGACCTATTGCAGTAAGAACATGTGTATTTTTGTCTTACCAGCTCATGAAGTAAATCTGGTTGTTCTTCGAACAAATCTGGCAGATGCTTTCTCATTGAATCTTCCAACGCAGAAGCCTGGCTTCCAGGTACTCCATACCAAATTTTTGGGTCGCCCCAATGTAAGTAGTTTAGTGAATAGAGATGGTGATCCTCAACATGCTTTTTCAAACACCAGAAACACAAATCAGACATCAGCACAATAAACGACAACTAAATAGCTTCCAGTTGAAAGGAAAAAGAAGGAAAGAAAAAAAATAAAAAATTAGATTGTTCTTGTGGTTTATTAAAAAAGAAAGAAGTCTTGTGCAAAACTAAGATTTATTCTGGGCAGTTGTTTTGGGGTAAATTATTTTGGAGAGGGGCTGTTGACATGTTCCAGAAGAGTTTTCCAGCAAGGGTTTGTACAGGCATAAACACCTGGAGGCACTGGATTACAACAGATTAATTTGTGTTTAAAACTCGATAGATGCTACAAGCACTTGCTTACTTTTCCTAAACAAAATAGACAGCTACAAACTGCAATTTCTAAGCCAACAAGCCACTAAAACTTAAACCATCCAAATATTAAAAAAAAATCAACTCTGAACAAATAATTGCTGACTTCATAATAGATCACCAATACTAACAATCATGATAGCTTAAAAAAAACCAGTTTCAAATTGTAAGTCTTTTCCAGTTCAAATGGGTACCTTTAGAAACCAATTTAAAATTCAATTTCTTATCATTTACCTAATGTTTGGTGCCAAGCTCCCAAAAAAAAAAAAAACCTACTAAAGTTTAGTACAGAAGTTTGCAGTTTCTTTCACATATAAGATTTGTCAGATAACTAAGTTATCTTATTCATGAAAGGTGGAGAGGATACATTAGATATTATATATTTTTTTATAAGAACATAAGATATCATATCAAACAAAAGAATGAGCCAAAAAACAAAAGCAAGGCCAAATGTCAACCTAAGAAAGGATGTTTGTTGTGTATATCTTCCTAAAGATGTGTATATCTACCCATATATACTTATGGGTAGATTACTCCCTCAAAGATGTAGACAATCATATGCCTGATGTTTGAAATAGTAGGAAAAGAAATGAATATCATTATGAAAACTTGGGGAGAGCTAAAGAAGAAATCACCATCAGCTATCCTTCAGAAGAGCTTAATGGAGGAGGAGAAATTCTAATGCTTTGCTCCAATAAAACATACCATACTGAGTTAGAAAGATGATATCTTTAAGTGTATTCACAAGGGAGAAGTGTGGATGTGTAAAATCACAGTAGTTGATAGAATGTACTTCATCTTTGATCAATCAATTTGGCAGAAAGTGGAAGATAAGAGTCAGATTTTCATTTGTCCAATTTCTTTTGTAACGCTAAGTGAATGATATGAAAAGCTCTAGAGCTTAAGCAGACTGACCAGTAATTCCCCTCACGCCAATCGTCATTTTGGAGAAGTTTGTGGAAAATATTAGTGACATGACGAACACAATTTTAGTGTTGAGATTTTCATTTGGTAATGGAGAGTCCTTTGGTCGCTTATTTTCAATTTCAAAATGATATTGTTTTTCATTGGACGCCCAACAACAATTAAATTGTAATCAATATGTAAAACAAAGTTAAGAGAAACTGCTAGATTTGATAATTAATAAAGGCATATGTTTTTGGAATTGGAATTAGCAGATAATGTTGCAAGAAATCACAATGGAAAGTATACAAACAAGAAAAGGGCAATTCAGGAATTCAGCAGTGGCATTGTTTTACCTTACTAAATTTTGGTATTAATTTTAGGCCCTGCTACAGCACCAGTGAGAGAGTAATGTGATAGCTATTGAACCGAATGGGTACACAAGGACCGAAACTAACTTTAAACGAAATAGTAAAAAAAAAAAAAAACAAGATGCGAGATCTTATTGGTTTGACAGAAAGTATGGCCCTTGATAAAGCATAATGGAAGAAAAATGATTCATGTAGTCGATCCCAAAGATGTTGGGATAAGGCTGAGTTGAGTTGGTTAATTCCAAACAGAAATGCCTGACAGCCTGATTCTTTGACTTCCTCTTTTTTTGTCTTTCTTTGCTATTCAACACTTTTAAATTGTGATCAGACTTTTCTAACCAAATATTTCAAGCCTGAGAAAACCATACAAATCCAAGTTCTTTCTTGTATCAATATTCCTCCCTAGGAACCTAAAACCTATAACCAAAAGAAAAATGTTTTTGGCCTCTCGTTCATTGCCTCCTCATAGTCCCCCATCCTGCCCCTAAACTCTGATGAAGTAACCCCTTGCCACCACTAACTTATTTCCCCAGGCTCTTAAAATACCACCAAAAAACCTTCACTGGATGTCCAAATTTCAACCCAGTTTTCTCCTTGGGAAACCTACACCTAGGACTGTAAATGGAACAGATATGGATCAGATTGTGCTAAATCCAAATCCGATCATAATTTACTCAATGAGATTTGATTCCTTTATCTTTTTGCAGAGTTGCAAAATTCAATCCACATCCGAATCTGTCCACATTTGAAAATCAGATCCGATCTGTGCTATTTTTACCATTCATTTGGTTATGTATCTGAAGCAAACCAAGACCAATCCACAAGTTGAGCATTTCATTCCTCATTATCATCAAATTCACCCATAAGAAAAATGTTCTAATACTACAACCAAGACAATTCTTTGTCTATAATGAACCAAAATTAATAACACTATCAACTATATACAAATACATATAAATATGAATACATATACACAAAGATAAACCCATTAATGGAATAACAAAGAAAACTACCGGAAAGGCAGACTCTTTTAATCATTACAGTCATCCATGGGTAAAAGAACCACGAGATAAAAAAGAGGCACAGAACATGTTTAATACCTTGAAACAGAGGAGAACATAACAACTTCAATTTGACAATCTCTAACTTTCAACAGTGACGGAGCCATAGACGGCCGATCAAAGCAGAAAAGGGTGGATTTGGCAAGTGAAGGAGAGAAAGAAGGAAGGAGGGGAAAACAAAGATAAGTAATAGAAGACTACTGAATAAGACTCCAGTACGAGGAGTTTTATATCTATTGTTGAGATATTACAAACCACATCTATCGTGCAGATATATTTGACTTTAAATTACGGTGAAGATGAAAACACATTATACATATATCATTTGATCAGGTCATTAACAGATCGATATTGATATATCCAAATACGATGCAATGGATTCGGATTCCAATTCCAAGTCGAATTATTGGTAAAAATTATCATAGGAGATAATCAAACATGGATTCGGATCAAAATTTAATCTCTTGATAAATCTACTTGCAATCATACACTTTCACGATAAAGCCAATGCCAACCTCTCCCAAACTGTGATTAGCACTAGACACTTGGCTTGCCAATCATGTGTTCCATTCCTGCTCTAAGCACATAAGGTTGACTATCACTTCATCATAAATTATTCGTAAGCAGCACAACCTAAACTTGCAAAAGTCGCCCTACATCAAGCCTAGATCACATACCTGAGTGTTTGCCTTTGTTGTACCTTTTCTGTTCCCTAGGAACATCCTTCACCTTCTAAACAATAATTGACTAGATAAACAAATACGATAAATCAAACCGCAAGCTTAATGTGGCCTGTGAGATTTAACAAAATCTTCTCGTTAAAGGGTCAATCATTTTTGCCCTCTCTATTCTAGATTAACATAACAATCCTGTGAGTTAATCAAGTGAACCCAGTTTTTTAGAATTCAAGAAAACCTAGAAATTATTCGGAATTCATGTGTCTTTTGTTATGGTTGGCTTTGATTGAATAAAAAGATCTTTATGTGTGGACTTACATGGGTTAAGGCTACTACTAATTGATTTTGTCCTACTCTAATTTTGATGAGGGATAAGTAGCATATAAATTCCATGTAAATGTGCTCAGGAGAATTAGTTTACATCCAGAAGCTTTTGAAACATGCAGACAAGCCCGCACCCACACACTCGGTAATAATATCACTGAACAGGAAAAAAAACTAAAGAGTCTCAGTTCTTGTGTTAAATTATGTTCTTGAATTTAAATTATGTTCTTGAATTAAACGACATCATGTGCAGTGAGAGGTTCAGTCTTCCATCAGAAACTTCAGTTTCCACTAAAGATGGAAAACCGGGACAAAGCATTTTTTAGGGTCTAAGACTAGCTGATTCTTAGATTTGCTGATTAATGTTACCAAGCCCTACATGCTTCTCGCTTCTGCAAGCCTTGCAGTGTATTTTATTTCTCTATTTGAACATCTGCACATCAATGAGCCCAGGAGAGAACCAGAGCATAACATGCATCATTCTATCGAATTAGTATTGTCTGAACTTGTTCAGAGTTTATAAAGCATTTCATTCGTAGTCTTATACATGTAAATTTTAAAACACGATGACGAGAAGTACCAAGTAAAAGAAAATTAAACATCAACAAATAAAATTGCCACAAGGCAAACAAAAATGCCATTCTATCTTCCCCTTTTTTAATCAAAAAACAAATGGTTAACCTTAAATTGCAATGCTTCTCAAGGCTTACCCAACAAAATGATGAGAAGCACATCCCTATATATAGCCATGGTACTAGAACTCCGGAGATATCACATCCTTCAAAACTTAGTAGGGAACCCGGCAAACGCGGAAAGTTATTTAAATTCCAACCCGAAGTCACATATTGATCTGGTTTACTCTCGATGGAAGATGAAGCTTTTGGGAACCCACTCCCAAATAATCCAGTTTCCAAATCAGCCCCATAGCATACCTGAAATATTAAAGATAAATAGAATATATACTGTACACGTGCATATTTCAAAAAATAAAGACTGGCACTGAAATATCATATTTCTTACCTCAACCTCATCTGTAGACCGCTCAATGATTCGCCAATACTCACCTTCAATATCTTCCACAGAGGGCTCCCATCTCTTGTTTGGTTCAGTCCCATAAACGTTTACTCCCTCCTTCGTATCCTTCAATCCAAAATAATAATCTTTGAAGTTACTGGAAAATTTCTCAAATTCCTCTAGTGTGAAGTCTGGCCCTGACTGAAACCCAAACTTCTCATCAGTGTCAGAAGTTGTATTGGTTTCCGAACCTTGGGAACTGGGACGTCTCCTCGTAGCTCCCATCTTTGAATGTGCTCGTCGTTTTCGCTTCCGGCCTCTTTTCTTTCTCATGGGCTCCCTATTTTGAAGCAAGTCAACTTGCTGAATCCGTGTAGAAAATTCGGCATGTTCCCATACCCTTTTGTCTTTAAGAGGGCAGGGTGGTCTCCAGGAAGGAGGTGGGACAATTCTACAAATCCCATATGCTTCGACTTTGAGGCGTATCCTTGCTATGTAACCAAGGGTATCTTGGAATTCCTAACGAGTGAAAGATCGGACAGAATAAGTAAAATAATTATCATAATGAGTGAAGTTATCAATCCACCAGATGACATCATGTCTCCATTGCCAGGGAAAATTATTACCTCAATTGTTGGATAAAATATAGGAGCTTCATCTATGTTGGGTCTGCATGCTTCAGCAGGATTCCATCTTGCTGATACCTGTTCTACCATCAAACAATAGTCCCATTAGCTAAGCACAATGAGAATGGAGGAAATGGTAACAGAATACTTTTCACTTTTGGAATACACTACTGCACAATGATTCAGGCATATTTACAACAAAGAAGAAAATCCAATTCAACCAAAAAATAAATGCAGGAGCTCCCAGTTAAATGAGAGTATTCCAACTTCTTTAGGGGCAGAATCAACTAGTGCCCAGCAAATAATACAAAAACAGAAAACACGTGCAAATATTTTCTGCAATCAAGCCATTCAGGAGGCCCTACATGAGGCCACAACCGACAAACAAATAACAGTGCTGGGCTTTAGTTGACAACCCATTCACAGATACTGATCACTCCATTAAATTAACAACCATCCAGAAGCAGCATTAAGTTTCTGTACCTGCCCACTTCCAGGACTGGCTGAGACAAATTTATGGGCATGCCTGGAAGATTGATCCTGAAAAAAAAAAACAACTTCTGTCAGAATCTGTAGACAAATTTGAGATTCTTTGCTTTACCTACAAATTTTATCAGTTTAAATGCTGCAACAGACACATCAATGGGAAATCAATCATGCATTGCAATGGCAAAATCAGTTAAAAATTCATTTGGAAGTGTTATGTTTAACAACTTTTTATGATAATACTATATGCTCACATTGGAATCCATCGATTCACAATTAGGTTCCATTATAGCAAATCCTAACACTTCAAACATACCAATGATAAACTTACCGGAAAAAAAAATACCAATGATAAATTACAAAAAAAAAAAGCATTGTATGTCTACAACCACCTTTAATAATAAAATACAGTAAATGGAGTATAGACTTTGATTCACATATTTTGCTAGAAAAACCCCCATATGTCTTCCTCTTTTGGGCAAACCATCAGGCCCAGTCTGGATGGCAGGAACAAAGGACCGTAATGGGAATCTCAATGCTATGTACAGTGTGCACTATTTCTTGTTTCATTCCCACCACAAGGTAGTAATGTCACGTCCCTAACAAACATAACTTATAATTGTGCTAATTACCCAACATAGTGGTTGTTGGGAAAAAATTTTACCGAATCAACCGCATGAATCAAATAATAACTATTACTGGGAAACTTAACCCTAGTAATGGAATTGCACTCCCACGTTCTCATTCTACATTCTCCTTCCGTCCATCCAAACTAGGCAGTCCAGTAGTAACAACTAACAATCAACAGAGTGACCAAGTTACGAATGTGCTATGTCCTCCAATATCGAGTTCTACTAATGTGATAGTCCTATCTGGACTCAAAAAAGAGTACCACAGGCATGAGCACCAGCACCATACCTATGGATAACTCTTGTATTCAATTAAATGCATCTCCTTGTACATTCGCCCAACAAGCTTAAGGTCGTGGTTTCGAACCTGAGGATAGCTACTTAGTACAAATAATGCGAAAGGTTAGGTATTTGCCAAATCTACCCCTCCCAAACCTCCATCAATTGCGTAAACTGGGTGATATTTTTTCACATTGGATCCCCATCATTGAATTGAAGGCATTGGTCTTTGTGTTTAACATCTAAGTAATTGAAGACATAAGGGCTTAAGACATCTATGTAAAAGTACAAAAAAATAGTCAAGGTTCCCTTTGCTTTGATGGAAACTCAGAGCTTTTATTGTCTCAAAGTGACAATTTATCCTGAAGCTTTGGCTCCATCATACTGGGGAATGTACTATAAAGGAAAGAAAAGCTTCCCAGAATAATATGAGTGAAGAAGCCTTTCCCAGAATCTATGCTCAAGATCTTTTTTCTACATGAACTTTCCAAAGGGCAAGAGAATATATGTTAGCAAAAAATGGTATCTTTCAAAATTGATCTTCTTAACTGGAATACTATAGCACAAATGGAAACTTAAGTAGATTTCTATCATCTCTATTCATTGGCATTGGGCATCAATATTCTTTACACTTTATACAGTATAAATTTTCTGGGAAATGTTTTCAACTCAAACACATACAACACATTAGGTGAAGTCTATACAACAACTTAGTGAGGCAGGTAAAGAAAGAAATTAGGAACTGATAGAGGTTGCAATCTGTAATAAAGAAACAAAGGCAGCATGTAAATGCATTCAAGTAATATGAAGAGAAAGATGAAAACCTTCATTTTCTTTTCACTATTAGATTCTGCCACAGAGTTTATATCAAAACGTTGCTAATCAGTCCAATCTCTCTCCCTGAGGAACTGCCTATTCTTCACTTCCTTGAAATGTCTGCCTCTAGATCTATCTGCAGTGGTTCTGGATCATCCATGACATATCTGACTGAAACTCCTAGTAAGGCATTTCCTCCCTCCTTAATGGTACAAAGCTTAGAAAATAGACATTAACACAAACTGAGATTGCTGGATGCCCTTGAGTGAAGCAATGCTGAATGCACTCTACTCTGTTAAGGTTCAACTGCAAACACACCAAGAGGAGAAAAGAAAACGTGAATAAACAAGCATCCCAGATAACTGACAACTTTAAACAAAACGTATTCAAACCCAAGACCTCTGATGTTAATACACGACAAGGTTTATTTTGCATTGATGAGAGAGGCAATTAAATCAATAACTAATAATAGCTGACAAGAAGAGCCCAAAAACAAAAATAAGAGGTTAAGGATGAACTTCTAAAGGATCTGGCAAATTCTAAGGTAAACCAAATAGCAAATAATGTTTACAGGTATCTTTTGTCCTAGCAGTTAACAGGCAGACACAAAAAGTATCCCTCAAGAAGATATTATGAAAGATATGATGCCAGATATACAACTTGAGCTGTAGTAAACTAAAAGTAATCAACATTCTATAACATGCGTGAAGAACCACACAGGTCAGTAAATAATCATGCGTTAACTTAGCAGTCCAATAAAAATGGTTCCATATCATCAAATAAAGAAGGAACTTCCCATTTTTTCATTTGTGAAGACATGAAAGTTATGCAAGTACCTACACTAATTCCCAAAGAACAAGAACTGAGATATTTGTAAAGGTATGATATTTAAAATTCAAATAATTATTACTTTGTGATGATGCTATGGTTATTGATTATGTATGGACAAAGATTCTGCTGTCTTTACATGTTATGGATGTCACTCATGAGGTTAGGCAAATGATACCTATAAAGCAAGAGCCCAAAATTGGAGTTCACTAGTACAATTTGTTTTACCAAAAAAAAAAAAAAAAAGACATTTAAAGAATGCATTTAGCTGCATTCAGCCATTTCGAGATCCATGTAGCATTCTAGTTTTCAGTAATTTCTGGGAGTAAATTACATCCAATGCAAAACTCTCAAAAAATGTCTCCATCTAACAGGCAGAAAGTAATAAATATATTGATGCTTAATTAACACTGATACTCTAATAGCTCACCGTACACAAGGTAAAAAAAGACATCAGCACAGATCAATGTACTAGTTGACAATGTTGAGTCTCTAAGGCTGCAAGCAATATAGAGATTTGTTCCTTATATTGAACATATCAACCAATCTAAACTACGTCTCTACATCCAGAAGCAACCAACCATTAAGAAATAGTAACAAAAGAAAGCCAGCTCAAAAATATCATAACTCTACCAAAAAGAGGAGGTTAAAGTTCTTAGTAAATTCTTCACAAATATTTGGCGATCAAAGATCATGTTGGCATGATGTTGAATGGGAGATTATTTCAAACTCATCACCATACAGATGTCAAGATAACTAAAAAAAATAGATTCATAATTGCAACACAGAGAATAAGCCCATCGTAGCCGAGTTACTGATATCGTTGGGATCAATTCACAGAATAGACATCCTCATGAAGGATCAATAAGGTGGCAATAAACTCTCCTAATATTATAAGCATTCTAAAGACATACAAGCTGATAAACAAGGAGCAATTGAACAGAACATTGGAAAATCTAACCTTTTGGATTGTAAAAAACTGCCGCCGGTGATAATTGTTCTATTGACTAGACGTAATTGTGAGACTCCTGTAAAACAGAACCCTTTTCCTGTCCTAGCCAATTCAATACAGACTCAAATCACCAAAAGGTTCGAACCATGGAGAAAACTCTTCAAAAAGATAAAAACAATGTTGTAACTGCAAGGGTCAACCTAATCTGGTCTGACCAGAAACCCAAATACAATAAACAGTTTCTACCCTTCTCAATTCAATAACTGGGAAAAACAAATTGAACCCATTAAAATATTAGGTTCCCGCAAAGAAGCAACACATAAAAGCCTCAATTCCACAAATCTATTAAACCAAATTGATCAAATGCACTGTTCAACTAGAAATTTGGGTGAACATAACA
>JAHQCQ010040119.1:0-24889 GCA_023539305.1 Ilex asprella | reverse complement strand
CAAATTAATTAGATAAATTAAATTGGGTTGGACCTCAATTTCATAACCTAAATAATACAAGCCCAAATTTAATTAATAAGGCTTGTCAAATTAAACTAGGCCTAAATTCTATAGCCTAAGTAATACAAGCCCAAATACAATTAAGCAGACTTGTTAAATTAAATTAAAATGGACTAAAATTTCATAGGCCCAAATTAAATAAACTTTTAAAAGGTAAAATGGGTTGGACTTAAATTCCATATAAAACCGACAAATTTATGGGTAGCCCATTATCTAAAGTCCACATAAGGGTATTCGGGTAAAATACCTTTATATGAATAGTTACTCCTACCACTATAAATAGAGGTCTAGGGGAGCATCAAAGGGGAGGAAGGGAGAAAAAATCAAGGAGAAAGGAAGATCGGCGAAACTCTGCTCAAAGTTCACTAAAACCTTAAAGCCTTGCAAGTTCATCTCCAAAACGAAGAACACACCGCCAAGGTCATTCTTCAAGAAACCCAAATCATCTTCAAATCATTCAAAACAAAAAACGGTGAGAAGATTCATTCAAAACATCCTTAAATTGAAGAGTGGGAGATACATTGATCCAGCTCTCGTATTCATCACAACCACCACCAATTGAAGAGTGAGAAATACGCCAATCAGACCCTCATCTTCACCAAATTCATCATCTTTATCAAATCTATCGAGAATCAGATGACAGTGCACGTGAGAAGCACGCCAAAGAGAGTTAAAACTTCATTCTTTTACTTGAAGTCAATCAAATTGACTATTGTAACTTGACCTCATTTTGTGTTAATTCATTCACGAAATTTGTCGTTACAAATTTTGGCACGCCCAGTGGGACACTCTCTTCCTCTCATCTCTCAAGTCAAAAACTCAACAAGCCTGACAACAATTACAACCAAAGACATCGTGATTCCTCCCACTGAAAAGTCAGCGGACCTGATCGAGGAGTCAATTCCAACAACTCGTGCCAGAACAAAGGCAGGTAAATCTCAACTTTTGCCACCAATGGAGCATCGATCTAGAAAAAGCAAAAAGAAGGCTCTTCTAACCAGAAAGAGACAACCTGCCCATTCTTCGGTCGATTTGGAGGAAGAGACGGATGATTCTTTGCCCGAAACAAACTCCAACACAAGTTCAAGGACTAAATCTTACTTTGAGATTTCTCCTAAGCAGAAATGGGGTGATTATTCTTCGACCTCTGATACACCTATGCTTGTGATGGTGACGGAAGCCACTTCATCTGAAGAACATCTTCAACAACTCAATGCTATAGTCGAGAGGTTGACCAAGGCCCTTGAAGGTAAAGAAATACAAATTATCGCACTCATGAATTGGCTTGAATTGCAAGAACCTTCAAAATAATGCACTCAAGAAACTCCCAGTCCGTCTGGTACTAAAATGCCAGAAAATTCAAATTTTTTAGAACAACAACAAAAACAAGAGCAACATGATCAAGCCGTGACACAAAATGCAATGCGAGATTCTTCACAAATGTCTGTTGCCGCACTCTCTGTCCAACAACTTTAACATATGATTGCTGATACTATTCGACCTCAATATGGAGGAGCTCCCCAGTCTTCGTTGGTATATGTAAAACTATATACCAGACGAATTGACGAGATACAAATGCCAATAGGTTACCAACCCCTGAAGTTTCAACAGTTTGATGGTAAAGGCAACCCAAAACAACATATTACACATTTCATTAAAACATGCAATAATGCTGGTACCTACGGCAACCTGATGGTGAAACAATTTGTTTGTTCCCTCAAAGGGGCTGCGTTTGACTGGTACACTGATCTAACAGCTGAGACTGTTGACAGTTGGGACCAACTTGAACGAGAGTTTCTCACTCGTTTCTACAGCACTTGACATATGGTAAGTCTTCCTGAACTTAAAGGAACAAAGCAAAGAAAAGACGAACCTATCATTGATTACATTGAACGCTGGAGGAGTCTTGTTCTCAATCGCAAAGAACGCATTAGTGAAGCCTTTTCGATTGATATGTGTGTCCAAGGAATACATTGGGGTCTACTCTACAGTCTCTAAGAAAACTTGCCCCATACGTTTGAACAACTTGCAACACGAGCCCATGACTTGGAAATTCAAATTTCAGGCATGGAAGTTACTTTCTCAGTGACCCTCGTAAAAAGAAAGACATAAAGAAAGATGTGAAGAAAGATGTGAAAACCTTCAAATCAAAATAATCTTTGGCAATCTCCACTACACCGGTGAAGATTTTTGATAAAAAGTCAAAGACAGACTTCCAAGTAAAATTTAATCAAGATCTGACTCTAAAGAAGAAAGACCAAGTTTAAAAGAACTTGAAGAGAAGAAATATCTCTTCATTGATGATGAAGTATCAGATATTTTTGATCAACTACTCGAGTTAAAACTTATCGAGCTTCCAACAGCCAATTGGCCAGAAGAATCGGGAATGGTTGATAATCCGAAGTATTGTAAATATCATCGGATTATTAGTCATCCCCTTGAAAGATGTTTTATCTTGAAGGAAGAGATTCTTTGTTTATTGAACGACAAGAAAATTAAGCTTGATTCTAGCGAAGAAATGGTAGCTGTAAATGTGACAATGATCACTTTTGGGTCCTTCAACCCTATACCAATTCCAAACAAAGGAGCACAACCATCACCTATGATACATCCTGAAGAACCATCACAACTGTTGAATTCTTCTATCTCTGTAGAAAAGACACCGTCAGTTGAAAGTAAGAAACTTATTATTACTCTTCCTGAAGGAGCTGTGTAAGTACAATTAATTGTTGATGATGAGATAATAACGGTGTATGTATACCCAGGTATGCCGAGGCATAAAAACCCCAACATTCCAACGCTTTATGAACTCATGACAGATGATCTAGATGTTTGGGAATCATCATCTGAATTAGAAGAAGAGATCGGGGATGGTTGGTCAACCTTTGTTAGCAAAAAGGATAAATACCGAACCTCGATTACTAACACAAAGTCATCTCATCTACTAGGCGACTTAGATTTCATGTTGGGGGCACCTATTTTGGATCTCAAACCAAGTGGGTGGCCTCCTTTGGATGATTCGTGGCTAATGAAGAAGATTTGGGAGAATGGACTACGGTAAAACCTCGTAGAGTCCGTAAGCTACAACATTCATATCCTCTAACTAATAAGCCAAAACACCCCAAAACAAAGAGGGGATCTCATTTTCACCAAAATCGAAGACATAAAGGAAAAAGAAGAGTGTCTTTCCAACTAACAACCATTAATGATAAAGACTATAAGTTATGTTCTCGCACACTTGTAACATTGATGGAATATTTTTTCAAGCAATTCTTTACAAGGGAATCAATGACATGTTATGTGATCAGTGCTTGTGAAAAAAAATGTATAACTGATGTTCCACTAAATAAAGATTCAGATACAAAAAATGCTCAGAAATAGGTATCGGCAAACGAAGAAGAAATGATTGCAAGGTTCAAAGAAATTCCATCAAATCTAAGTATTCCTGAGGCACTTGAATTACCCAAAGAAACCCGAAAAATATTGGTACAAGCTTTGATCAACCCAGAAAGATTCAAAAAGAAGATCTTAACTATTGCTGACCAAGTTAGTCAATCCGATTGCATGACAATAATTTCATTTACTAATGAAGATTTGTAGTTAGGATCGCTCCTCCACAATAGATCCCTTTACGTGAGCGGGTTTATTCGAGAATATAAAATATCTCGTATCTTGATCGATTGTGGATTGATGGTCAATATCATGCCAATTAGTATCATGAAGCATCTTGTAATCTCTTTAGAGGAGTTGTTAAAAAGTAAACTAATAATTTAAGGCTTTAATCAATGGGAGCAACATGTCATTGGTATGATTCGACTTAAGATTGAGATCGGGGAATTGGTGTCTTTTTCTCTCTTCCATGTCATCGACTCCAAAACATCTTATGAATGACTATTGGGGCGACCTTGGTTACAGGAGACGGGAGTTGTGCCATCAACTTTGCACTAATGTTTCAAATATTATCATAATGGAGAAGTGAGGTAAGTCATTGCAGAGACCAAGCCTTTCTCAACAGAAGAATCTCACTTTGCAGATGTCAAGTTCTACTCTGAAGCCGAGCTTATCACGGAAGCACTTCTTAGTACTATACCAAAGATCAAACTATCAAGAGAAAAACAAGATCGATTGTCAACAGATGACATCAAGAACTTGAAGAATGAAATGACCTTACCTGTAACTCAATTATCAAAGCTGACAATCTCTGACCCACCACTGAAGGGCTTCACAAAACCTTCTGTAGCAGAAGAAGAAAAAGATTGTAAAGAAGGTTGGTTTGACCCTCGTGTTAAAAAACTCTTTGAAAATACAGGTTATGGTAAAGGTGAACCACACCAACTTGGAAAACTCGATCTAGTCCTTTTAAGGGTGAAAATTGATGAGTCGGTGATACAATAAAAGATCGCGAAAGGAGATACCTCTACACAACATAAATTCGGAATAGGATATTATCTCACTCCAATCCTTATTAAGCTAAAGAAGGCTTCATCAAATCCTATCATGATACAAATATTTGAGTGTAAGGATAAAGAGATCATACAATCTCGTGCTTCTATTTTTGATCGACTTGGTAAACAAGATAATCGAGGTACAGTGTTTGATCGATTGAGCAGGGAAGCTCTTCCTCCGAAATCTTCACAAAAAGCTTCAGTATTCACACGTCTTGGACAATCTGTTGACCAAAATGTACCAAACTTTCCCAAGCAAGTCAAGAAACAACGGAGACGACATAGACATCATATACCAAAGCTTGCAAATGTATCTCAGGAAGACACTGTTAATCATAATAATCACATGTTCACCCAAGACTTGCTTGTAAAAGATAAGAAAAGGCAAAAAATAGTGCATACCAAAAGCATCGAAGAAGAAGCCGTCTCATTGAACTATGTCATCGTTAAGCAAACAACAGTGAAAGAATTTGATGTTGAAGAATTATCCTCAACAGATGAATCTAACCAAACTTCGATCACCTATGAAGGATGGGGGCAAGATACAGTTGAAAGTATTGAGGATGACCATGAAGATATTGATCACAATGATGCAATCATCCATTTCGCTATTACAAATGACATTTTCTCTAATATGTTTTCATCGCAGTGGTTCTGTCAAAAATTAATTTTATAATTTTCAGTCAAAGTCAATACGTTGGTCAAGTCTGGTTTTATTCAGGAAGTAAAAAATCCGGTGTAGATTGAAAATATTGTACCAGTCAGAAAGAAGGATGAAAATATGAGAATTTGCATCGTTTTTCAGAACTTGGATCAGGTATATTTGAGGGATGTTTATTCCTTAACAATCAATAAAGTCAAGATTGAGGAAGAAGTTGTCTCTGTGAACCATGTGACTATTGATGAAACTTCAGAATTAGAAGACTCAACTTCTGATGATGAGCCCGAACCAGCACCATCGACATTTGAAGAAGGAGGGCAAGCCACAGTTGATGATCTAAAACAATTGAATCTGGGAACAGAAGATGATCCGAGACCAATATTCATCAGTGCTCTTCTGAAACCTCAAGAGGAAGATGAGTACTTTAAACTATTACAGGAGTATAAAGATGTTTTTGCATTGTCATACAAAGAAATGCCAGGGCTTAATCCCAAAGTTGCAGTTCATCATCTTGCTGTTAAACACGGTGCTCGCCCCATTAAACAGCCACACAACGAAGATTCCGTCCGAAACTAGTCCCACAGATCGAAGCTGAAGTCAATAAGTTGATAGACGCTGGATTCATTCAAGAAGTCAAATATCCAACATGGTTTGCTAATATTGTACCTGTAAGAAAGAAAAATGGACAAATTCGAGTTTGTGTTGATTTTAGAGATTTAAATCAAGCATGTTCGAAAGATGACTTTTCATTGCCGATTACAGAACTCATGATTGATGCGACCATGGGACATGAGGCCTTATCTTTCATGGATGGTTTCTCTTGATACAATCAAATTCGAATGGACCCTAAGGACGAAGAACTCATTGCATTTCGAACCCCCAATAGAGTTTACTGCTATAAGGTGATGCCCTTCGGACTCAAGAATGTGGGTTCCACATATCAACGTGCAATGCAAAAGATTTTTGATGATGTACTACTCAAAAAGGTTGAATGCTATGTTGATGACCTGGTCGTAAAGACAAGAAGGTGCGGAGATCATCTGGATGATTTGCGCAGCATTTTTGAATGGCTTCGGAGATATCAACTAAAAATAAACCCCTTAAAATGTGTCTTTGGGGGTTACCTCTAACAAGTTCCTTGGATTCATTATCAAACATTGATTAGCACAAAACATTGCATAATTATATGTGCTAACCATCCGTTAATCAATGATTTTTATGATGTTATTGATGGGAGTTACATATGTCGAGTTATTAATGATGACATTTTGAATTTGCAGTTAAAAGGTGTTAAACAAGACTCTCTATGGCACTTCAACAAGTTTCGAGACAAAAGGGGATGAAAGAATGAGAATTAGAATGCTCAAAGGTTGCAGAAACAATAGAAACAATAGACACCGTATCAATACGCAGTACTGGTACGCAAAGGCTAATGGAGTTCGAGGTACCGGTACTGTCTGTCGAATTTTTTCCCAAATCTCTGCAGTTTAAGCTCTGTCACTTTGTAGACCCCACCATCAGCTCTCCCCTGCTCCCCTGACACACCCAAATACTATTCATCTCTTTCACACCATGGATTGGATGTTTGGAGCTTGAGTGATAAATGAAGAGAGAGAGAGAGAGGGGAAGAAGCTGGGTGTGCAGACAAGCTCTGTACACCCCTGTCCAACCCATGCCACCTACTACCTATGGATGGAAGGGACTTCCCAAGCTACCCTAGACCACTAGAGGCACGTTTTGGAGGGAAAGGCTAGAGAGAGTTCAACAAAATTTGGAAGGAGATAGATATAGAGAGGAGGAGCTGGGTAGAAGACGATAAATAGTGCTGTTAGAGAGATAATTTGATTTTTCTGCATTTTCTTCATCACATTGCCTTGTAATTTCTTGTAAGAATCTTTAGAACTTCATTGAATGTCATTAATGTTATTTTCCTTCATGTTTCTTGTTGGTTTAATGCTCATTTAAAGATTCACCATTAATGCTCCAAGTCTTTCATTTTTCTTAGCTGTAAAATGGGTTTGAAATGTTTTCACTTTTAGCCTTTAATTTCTTGTACTTAGTTACTCTAAAGCTTCATAGTTTTTCCATGCACTCTCATTACATTGTTGGTTTCATTTCAAACATGAGTAGCTAAATCATTAAGTTGGTAAATCCAAGGGCAACCTCCACTTGGGTATACCATTCCAACTCATTCTCCTCCCTCTCTTATGAGTTCAATGGTTCGATTTGACCGGGTTGCGAGTGAATAAGTTGGTGAGTCTTTGATATTCCGTCCCCCGTCACAGATTATGCTTGGATCCTTACCAATTTTATCCCTAGCTTCCCGCGAATCAGTCGTTCATTCATGCTCTATCGGAGGAGGGTTTGGAGTTGAGTTGGTATTCCCATTGAAGTGACCTCTCGGGTTTGCCAACATTTGTTTTCTTATTACATTCTCATTAGTACACACTTCACCAAACTACTTTCAACCACAAAGATTTTACGCTTTTATTTTCACCAAATCATTTTCACATTGGTTTACTTCCTTCCCCGTGGAATCGACCTTGGAATACCACCAAGTAAAACACGACCCACGAAAGTCTCCTTGCGATTGGAGAGCATTTTTGTGCTTATACATCTCATATTTACATCATTCCATTTTTCTTCCTCCTTGCCCTTTCTTTTGACACTATCCCAAGGGAGAGAAATCCATCCCTTCGTCCATACATTGCATAGTCTAAGGGTTAGTAATTAGGGGTTAACGGAGGTAAGGTATACAATCAATCATTTTTGGCGCTGTTGCTGGGGAAGACAAGTGTCAAACCAAGAAGGTGATTTTCAAACAATGGAGGTAAGTCCCATGATCTTCATCATGGGCTGAGGTAGGTGGTTCGTGTACATATATTTGTTTGTGTATAATTTCAATTTTTTTTTTATTTTAGATCCTTTGTTGTATGTGGGGGCGGGACGAGCAACACCGATTGGTTAGGCAATTCATGGACCCTAATATGAACATTAACTAAGACCCATCCGAGAATGCGGGTGACAATTTTGATGATGTAGGTGCCAATCCTAATGTCCAGGAGGATGGGGGATTGCAACAACCTAGAAGGCCTAACCCCCAAGTGCATTTTCCCCCACCTAGGAATGAGGGGAACAATATCCAACTTGACCCTCCGACTTGGTCAATGAGGGATTTTCTTCAACCAATCCGATGCACCACACCCTCATGGATTCTTCTCCCAGTCCAAGCTCATCTCTTCATAGTCAAACCGGGGATGTTAAACTTGCTTCCCAAATTCCACGGAGTCGACGGTGAGAACCCTTATTCACATATAAGAGATTTTGAAGAAATAGTTGCAACTTTTACCCCTAATCATAATATGGAAGAAATAGCTAGGATGAAATTGTTCCCATTCTCCTTAAGTGATAAAGCAAAGTCTTGGCTTCAGTCCTTAAGATCTCAAACTGTGACATCTTGAAAAGAAGCAATCTCCGTGTTTTTGAAGAAATTTTTCCCGGTGCACAAAACCACCACCCTTAAGAAGCAAATTCAAATTTTTTTGGAGAATCCCAACGAACAATTTTACCAATGCTGGGAAAGGTACAAAGAGTTACTACAGTCCATCCCACATCATGGTTTTAAACCATGGCAATTGGTTAGCTTCTTCTATGAAGGAATTACACCGGGCTATCGACAGTTTATCGACATGATGTGCAACGGAGAATTCTTGAACAAAGAGCCCGATGTGGTATTGGACTATTTTGATACCTTGTCCGAAAATTCACAGTCATGGCACATCACTGATCCTACCGATGTGCCAAGATCTTTATCTCAAGGGAGTGTCCAACAGAAAGGGGGAGGGATTTATGATCTAAATGACCGGGAAGACCTACTTTCACAAATTTCAAATTGTCTAGGAAAGTAGAGAATCTTGAGGTAAATAGGAGACGGGAGGTGTCCCAAGTGTCAAGAACCGAGGATGGTTGTTCTATTTGTGAGAATGTTGAGCACTCTACATCGGAGTGTCCGAGCATTCCGACGCTTAGGGAAGCATACCATGAACAAGTCCATGCCTTAAATCAACTGAGGCAATCATTCTCCCTATATTCCAACACTTATAATTCGGGGTGGAGCAACCACCCTAACTTTAGTTGGAGAAATGAGAACCCTATTCCTCATGGGTCCAATGCATATTCATCTCCCGTTCCACCTAAACAAGGTCAATACCCAAGTCATGGGCAAGCGTCTAGCTCCCAATACCCATGGACAAACCCACAAGGGTATCAGTCGACACCACCACAGCAGAATTTTTCACAAAATCCTCCTCCGCAAGACTTTTCTAATCAAGGACCAGCAAATCCATCCACCTACCAACCTCTCCATAAGAGGAACTTGGAGGGTGTACTTTACAACTTCATTCAAAGCCAAACCACCTTCAACAAGGATATTTCGAACCAACTCACCAAGATCACCAATGCTATTGGATTGTCTCAACAAGAGAAGGGGAAATTACCTGCTCAACCCCAAGAGAATCCCAAAGGCCAACATGTGGTTGAAGTAGCCTCACCCATCCAAGAGAGTTATGAACAATTCAAGGTGGTCACCACTCTTCGAAGTGGCAAACAGTTTGAAAAGACCGTGGTGCCAAAGGTTGCACCCAAGGCCCCATTGCTAATACAAGGAGAAAATGAGGGTGAGGCCAAAGAAAGTATGGCTGGAAAAGGTGAGGAGAGCGAAAATAGAGATGATGTTGTAATTGAAAAAGAAAATGTGATTGATGAGCACATGTTTATTCCTTTTATGTCTGCTCCTTTTTCCATCGTTTGAAGCCACCTATCAAGGTGGCTAATTATACTGACATTTTGGAGATGTTCAAGCAGGTGAAGATCAACATCCCTCTCCTCGACACTATCAAGTAAATACTGTCATGTGCAAGAATTTTGAAGGATCTATGCACGGTAAAGAGGAGGTTGAATGTTCGAAAAAAGATATTTTTAACTGAGCAAGTGAGCTCCATTTTGAGGACCAACACTCCTTCGAAATTCAAGGACCCCAGCTGTCTAACAATTGTCATAACCATAGGGAATTTTCGGGTGGAGCAAGCATTGCTTGATTTGGGTACAAGTGTCAATTTCCTCCCTACTTGGTGTATCAACAACTTCAACTTGAGGAATTGAAGCCCACCTTAATTACACTCCAACTGGTGGATCGTAGCATACACACACCAAGGAGAGTAGTGGAAGATGTTTTAGTTCAAATTGATAATTTTTACTTCTCCGTTGATTTTATTGTCTTAGATACACATCCCGTGCCTAATCTGAGTTTCCAAATTCCTGTTATTCTTAGACGTCCCTTCCATGCTACATCTAATGCAGTGATTAATTGCAGAAATGGTTTGATGAAATTGGCATTTGGGAACATGACTATGGAGCTTAATGTGTTCAACCTAGCAAAACAACTAGGAGATGACGAGGAGGTGAATGAGGTAAATCGAATTGACATCTTGGTCGAGGAGCAAATGGAGTTGGAAAAATGTTGAAATTAAAGGAGGAACAAATTGTTGACCTTGAGAAATTGAAAAAACAAGAGGAGAGTGAAGACTTGAAGGGGATTGGAAGTTGGATTCCCACCTTTGAGGAGTTACCCAAGCAAGAAAGAAATTTTTTTTCGTCAGATGAACAAAAGCCAAAACTAGAATTGAATCTGTTACCCTCCAACTCAAAATATGCTTATCTTGGCGAAGGAGAGACGTTCCCAGTAGTCATAAGCTCAACCTTGAAGGAGGAACAAGAAGAAAAACTCTTGGAGTTGTTAAGGAGGTGCAAAGGAACAATTGGGTGGACTATCGCGGACATAAAGGGGATTAGCCCTATCATTTGCACCCATCGTATCTACCTTGAGGAGGATGCCAAACCATCCCGACAATCTCAAAGAAGATTAAATCCCAACATGAAGGAGGTGGTGAAAGAGGAGGTTTTAAAACTACTTGATGTGGGCATCATCTTTTCGATCGTCGATAGCAAATGGGTAAGTCCCACACAAGTAGTATCAAAGAAATCGGGAGTCACGGTAGTAGAAAATGAGGAAAATGAACTCATACCGACAAGAATCATAACCGGATGGAGAGTTTGCATTGACTACCGGAAACTCAATACTTGTACAAGGAAAGATCACTTCCCAATGTCATTTCGGGATCAAGTTTTGGAAAGGGTAGTAGGGCACCTATTCTATTGTTTCTTAGATGGGTACTCTTGTTACAATCAGACTGAGATAGTATTGGAAGACCAAGAGAAGACAACGTTCACCTACCCATATGGTACCTTCGCCTATCGCCGTATGCCATTCGAACTATGCAATGCTCCGGGACCTTTCAACGGTGCATGATGGGGATCTTTAGCGATATGATGGAAAGATTGTGGAGGTGTTTACAGATGATTTTTTCGTATTTGGTGATTCCTTCGACGGATGCTTGGAGAACTTAGAGAAAGTATTGGAGAGATGTGAAGAAAAGGATCTTGTATTGAATTGGGAAAAGTGTCACTTTATGGTGACGGAAGGAATCGTGCTGGGCCACATAGTGTCGGCAAGGGGCATTGAAGTTGACTAATCCAAGGTGGAGACCATCTCCAACCTTCCATGCCAACAACCATCAAGGGAATCCGTTCATTTTTGGGCCATGCAGGTTTTTATCATCGATTCATTAAAAATTTCAGTGTATTGGCTCAACCCCTGACCCAATTACTGTCTAAAGAAGTCCCCTTTGAGTGGTCAAATGATTGTGAGACATCTTTTCAAAAATTAAAAAGCACACTTATCACGCCTCCTATCATGGGACCACCTAATTGGAATCTTCCTTTCAAGCTTATGTGCGACGCGAGTGATTACGCGGTTGGCGCAGTGCTGGGTCAGATGGAGGAAAATCGAGCGTATGTCATTCACTACGCTAGCAAGACACTTAATGAAACTCAAATGAATTACACCACTACAGAAAAAGAATTGCTAGCCGTAGTGCTTGTGTTAGATAAGTTCCGTTCGTATATCATTGGTTCGCCTATTGTTGTTTTTACAGACCATTATGCCTTGAAGTATTTGTTAGCTAAGCTGGATGCGAAACCAAGACTCATTAGGTGGATCCTCCTCTTGCAAGAATTTGATTTGATAATTAAATACAAGAAAGGAGTAGAGAATGTTGTCGCGGATCACTCATTCCGACTGGTGGTGCAAGAAACCAATGAGCATATTCCCATTCCTGACTTTTTTTCTAATGAACATTTACTCTCAATTCATTCAATTTGTCCTTAGTATGTTGACATTCGCAATTACATTGCAACGGGACAAATACCGCCACATTGCAGCCCGAAAGATAAAAGACGATTCATGGCGGACGTGAAGTATTTTTACTTCGACAATCCGTATTTGTTCAAATATTTCTCAGACCAAGTCATAAGGAGATGTGTGCCCGAAAATAAAAAGCAGAACGTCCTTGCATTCTGCCACTCTCAAGCTTATGGCGGACATTTCTCGGCAAAGAAAACTTCAGCAAAAATTCTTCAGTCAGGTTTCTATTGACCTTCTCTTTTTAAAGACTGTGTTTCATATTGTAAGGCATGTGATAGATGCCAACCATTGGGTAGTGTGACCCGTCGAAATATGATACCCCTTTCCCCGTCCTTGTTATAGAAACATTTGACTGTTGGGGGATCGATTTCATGGGTCCATTCCCCATGTCTTTTGATTACCTGTACATTCTTCTGGCAGTGGACTACGTGTCCAAATGGGTAGAGGCTATCCCAACCAAGACTAATGACCACTGGATCGTAGTTAAGTTCCTTAAGGAGAACATTTTCTCGAGGTTTGGGATGCCTCGTGCAATGATTAGTGATGGTGGATCCCACTTTTGTAATAGGCCATTTGCATCATTAATGTTCAAATATGGCATTACACACAAAGTGTCCACTACATACCACCCACAAACCAATGACCAAGTTGAATTAGCCAATAGGGAGATTAAGAATATCTTAGAAAAAACGGTTAACCCAAACAGGAAGGATTGGTCAGTAAGACTGACCGATGCCTTATGGGCGTACCGTACTGCCTATAAGACTGTTTTAGGCATGTCTCCCTATCGGCTAGTTTATGAAAAAGCTTACCATTTGTCGGTTGAAATGGAGCACAAGGCCTACTGGGCCATAAAAACCTTGAATTTTAACTTGAGAATGGCTGGTTAGCAGAGAAAGTTAGAACTGAATGATTTTGATGAGATCCGAAGAGATGCATATAAGAGTTTCAAAATTTCAAAGGAACGGGCTAAAGTTTTTCATGATAATTCTATCACAAGGAAGTCATTTGAGCCCAGACAAAAAGTCCTCTTGTATAATTCTTGTCTCTCCATTTTCCAAGGAAAATTAAGATCCCACTGGGATGACCCCTATCTTGTCAAGGTGGTCTACCCCAACGGAGCAGTGGATATCACAAACCCTAAAGATGGCCAGACATTCAAGGTCAATGGCCAAAGACTCAAGTCATTCTTCGAGGGTTTTGAAGAACAGAGGGTGGAGGAAGATTTAATTGACCCGGTGTATCCGAAGGTTGTGGAGGATTAGCTAGTTTTTATCTTCTCTAGTGTATAGTTCCTTTTATGTATTTATGTCAATTTTATTTCTTTTATGTCACTCACTTTTGGTTTTATAGATTGGTTTCTCTTAGATCTATATCTTGATGTTTTTCTCAAATGCTCAATTGTGAGGTGTTCTCTTACCCTTCTCATCTTTTTATTGTCTTTCATTTCATACTATATCTTTTTGTTGCATTGAAGACAATGCATGATTCTAGTTGGGGGGTGAGGTGCACAATTTGTATGATACACCAAGGTTGTTGAAAAATTTTAATTTTTGCTCACAATAGTGAAAAATATGTGAAATTTTTGAATTTTTTTGATAAAAAATATCTAAAGTTGATCTGTATTCCTTCATGAAGAGTTTTTGTGTTGGATGACATGTTGATCGTTGTTGTGAACTTTGTGCACATGAACATTCTATGGAAGTTGATCCTATGCATGAGTATCACATATGTATTGATTTTCAAACTTATCTGTATGTGATGTTTGAATGTGTAATTTCGGCAATTTACGGATTGGATTCATGTTTTAAGTTTGACATAAGTAGTGGAGATGAGTAAGGACCCATGAGAGCTTTAGTGCCAATTTTTTTTTTGAGGGAACTTACATTTACTTAAAGAATAATTTATCAATCTCAATTTTGTTCAATAGTCTCATTACCTTTGTTTTGGTTAGTTGCATTGGGTTGTATACTGATTTGTCTTGAGCATATAATGCCTTCCCATGCGGACCTAGAAGTGATCTTAGGCCATCGTTGAATTGTAAACCTCCATATTTTTATCGTTATATGATAAAGTACTTATGCTATTGAACTGCGAATATAAATATATATATATTGATGTATGTGTGAATTATTTGGATGGTAAGATTTGATATAGAAATGTTAGTTGAGGTAATAAGGTTGTTGTAGAAGTTGGAAGCATTCCGAAGTGAAAGCACACTTAGGGAGAATTTGAATAAGAGGAAGTTTTGATACTGCCCCAATATTTGGATCATAACATTTTATTGTGATGTCCTTTTGATCTAAAAATTTTACAGTAGATAGTAGACTTCTAGGGTTACAAAATAGTATTTCACAAAAATTTTCTAAATCGACCTCTAAATAGGTCAAAACTGTATTGGAAGTTATAGCATAAACTGGGACAACCGTTCGAACGTTAAAGTCCGTTCGAACGACTGTTTTCTTGTCTGATGGAAAATGCAAAAGTACTGGGAGCAACCAACATTTGAAATTCAAGGGACGTTCGAACGTAAAGTTCCGTTCGAACGGTAACGACGAATCAGAACATTAGAATTAGGTCGGCTGAGATATTTTCTTCCACTATAAATACTTAAGGCCACCTCCTTCAGCCTCCAAACACCATTTACAACCCTAGGAAGTCTTGAGAAACAAGAGAGAAAGGGGAGAAACACAAAATCAAAGGGGATTCTCATCTTGAAGTGAATCAAAAACTCAAGTTCTTCAAGAATTCCAAGGAAGAAGAAAATAGGAGAATTCTTCCACTCTTGTCCATTGATACTTAGGCTTATATATATACATGTTTTGACTCTCAAGCTTATATATATGTATTGAAATCCTTGTTTCTTGATTGTTCTTGCAAATCTTACCATGTTAGATGAAAGTTATTACTTGATGTTCATTAAACCTTTGTTCTTAACATCCAAACACTAGTTTTTCAAGAAGAATGGATTTTTCTTCTTGTTGTTCTTGATTCATAAACTTGATATTGATTTGTGTTTGATTTCAAGACTTGATATTCATTGTTCTTGATCTCTCTACTTGATAAATCATTGGTTCTTGATTTCTCTACTCTATATCTATTGTTCTTGATCTTTTCTTGTTGATATTCATTTATTCTTGATATCTACACTTAATATTTGTTAGGGATTGGTTTCAAACCTTGATATTCCTTTATTCTTGATATCCAAAGCTTGATATTCATGTATGATTGATTTCAAGACTTGATATTCATTTGTTCTTGGCTTCAATACGTGATATTCCTTGGTTCTTGATTCTAAATCTTGATATTCATTAGATATTGATTTCAAAACATTAGTGCTTTATTTGGAACAACAAAAGTATATATTTTGATGATCTCATGTACTTTTCTTCGATTGCTCTATTGGAATGTTACTTGTGAAAATTGGAGGAATGTTGTATTACTTGCGATTAGAGGAAATGGTTGGTACTGTACTTGTTATAGGATAGTTTGGATGAACATGGGTGAGAGATTCCTCATAAAGATGCTCATACCAAAGAAACTAAATTGTGAAACTTGCTTGTTAATTGAGTAAAGGGGGGATATTGTATCTCTTGTGTGGTTGCACAATAGCAACATGGGTTACTATTGACCGGGTATTATGGAGTGGTTAAACGTCTTCTTTGCTAAAAAACCTTTCCTAACACTCATAGTGGGGTTAGTGATTCGGTAAGACTAAACCACTATTGCTCAAGGGTAACATTGGTGTGTACTTGCGTGGGACATGATATTTTCGATGGTGACCATATGGGGTCTTGCCTCACACCTGAGATACGAATACAGTAGTGTATCGTTCAGTCTACCATAGACGATTTCTACAAGAGTCTTGGGTAGTATGGGATGCCACAAGAACTTGTTGAAAATGGTTTATGGTGGAAATGAATTATAAATTATATATATGTTATTGTTCATTGGACCAGATACGATTTTCACAAGAGTCTTGGGAAGTATGGGATTCCGGGAGAACTTGTGGAAACGGTGTATGGTAGAATGGATTATGCTTTGGAAATTGGTTGTCATTATACTTGGTGTACCTCTTATTTACCTTATGATTGTGTCTTAAACTTGAGATTTGTATCAATGTCCCTGTTTTCTTTCAAAAGTTATATATGATATTTTGTAAAGTGAGACCGAACTGTTTTATATGTTTTTCAAACCTTGTTCGAGTTTGGGAGAATATTGCTACAGAGCTTAGTGCTCACCCCCTACAAACAATATTATTCACAGATTTCGATTTAGAGGAAGAACTCGGAATCTATGAGCAGGTCACTTGGGAAGATCATGTGGATGGAAGCGTGGATTCCGAGGGGATGGCTTAGATGAATTTCTCTTTTTATGTCCTACGCTAGATAGGCATTTTTGAGACATTGTCAGAATGATGTTAGGTTTATTCCGCTGCGAGACACTTAATTTTTGAGATGTAATTATCATAGTTTGACATATTTCTTTTGGACGATAATGTAGCTATTATGTATGATGATTGAAATATTATGTATGTATGATTTTTATTAGTCGCTCTCATGATATAAATGGTTTAAATAGTAATGCCGTCCAGGGTGGATTTTGGGACGTTACATGAATATTTTGAGCCTTTGCCTTTTTCTTGTGCAAATTTTATCCCTAGTGCCTTGATTGAGCCTATTTTCAAATTCGTTTTTGTGCCACACATTCAACCAAGCCAAAGAAAATACGAAATACCTACCTTATCTGGTTGTTTCTAAAGCAGAAATGAGTGATTGCAAAAGAAGGAACTATGGTGTGAAAATAAAAACAAAAGGGATGAATGAGGTTGAAACTCAATGAGTTGAACAACAAACGATGAAAAAATCAAGAAAAGGAAAAAATGGTTGAAGGAGAAAAAGAAAAGGGAAATTTCAAGGAAAAGAAAGAAAAGAGAAAAAAAATGGAGTGATGATGATACGAGAATCAAAATCCCATGAAAAGACCAGTGTTTTTTTTCAAAATAAAGGTCTCTCACTCAGAACAACCCTCTTTGTTACCCTATTTCCTTCATTTCCTTTACCTAGATATCACCCCAAGGCCCCATTATAACTTTTAAAGTCCTAAGTGATCTAGAAAAGCATGGGAGGTGCATAATTTCAAAGAAAATGATGCGTTATGTCTTACTATCTAATTCACTAACATTCTATTCATGAGACTATGCCAATGCCGCTTCATTTTCACATATGAAATTCATTTTTGGATTACATGTGAGCACTTTATTTTGAACACAAGATTCTATATCACATGTACACATGGAGTGCATACCAAGATAACTTGAGTGCGTTTATTGCTTAAGAGTGTCCCTTGGCGAGTTTTGCATTGAAACTGAGTTTATCTAGCAATTCGAATGTGAATCCTATTGTGTAAATACTCAAATTATGTGCTTAATTCATACACAAACAGGTTGAAATCAATGTGTACATGCATACTTTAGACTGGTGTTGGAGACTATGGTTTTGCTCATGTATATTTAGTTTAGTCATATGCAAAATGTGTTAAATAACTCATGCTTCCGGAATGAAGGAATATGACTCAAGTTTTTGATATTTGACATGACTTAGGAATGCCCCGATTATGAAATTTATGATGCGTATTTTAGGTGTTCCTTTTGATAAGTTGAAAATAGAAATCCATTCCATGTAGATTGAATGTATCAAAGGTTTAAATCACTGTGCAATTTTAACATTAATTTGGGCATGATGGTTTCTAATTGTGGTTTTTAAGAGGAGTACATTGTTGGAATGGAGTAGTGGTCATTAGGAGTGTGGTAAAAGTGTCTAGGAAGGCCCTTAGTTGAAATGGTGTGGTGAGAAAAGCTTAGCAGAATTTTTGAAGCCAAAACAACAAAAATCGTACCGGTACTGCATACCGGTACGCAAAGGCTACTAGAGTTCGAGGTACCGGTACGCAGTACAGATACTGTCTGCTGAACTGAGAAAAAAAATTTGGGCTTTTATTTTAAATCTATTGATAAACTCTCATTTCCCACCTAAAAATTCCAGCCCTAACTCTCCCTCTCCCTCACTCGAATGCACCCAAGGCCCCATTTTCCCTTCTTCCCTCCGTAAACCCTAGACCATCTCCCTTCTTCTAGTCGATTCCTGGTGCCATCCCTTCCCAAGACCTTTGTTGTCGAATCCCCCAGATCCCTCAAATCTCCTCAAGCATTTTCACATGGCTCGTCGATTTGGAGTTGTACTTGAACCAATAGACTCGATCGAGGGTTGATTGTGGTTCATTTTTGCTTTTCTCTCAATATGGGCACTGTTGTATTCCTTGACCTGTACCAAAAGAAAGGGGTCCAAGTCTCCTCCTCCCAAAAAGCCTAGTAGCCACAAGAGGAGCAGTGAAGGGCCAAGCATGGATCCTCAGGATCAAAGAAAAATGGCGAGGATGACGGCACGACTCCAGTTGATTGGGGATAAGGGTGTTACATGTGAGCGACATCTTGATTTCATTTCGCTCACCCCACGACATGAGGCTGTAAAAATCATCGAAAGACATGAGATGAAATTCTGGTTTGAACCTGTTGAGGGGTATAATCTATCCCTATGTAGAGAATTCTACCAGACGCTTAGGGTGGTGACAGTGCAAAATGGGGAGATGTTGAGAGCCAATTTGCAGGGCAAGGTGTTCGAGGATACCTTGGATGTTATTGCCATCCCCCTAGGGGATTATCAGAGACCACCACCCTTCCCGTCTGTCTATCCTCACAATGTGGGCAAACCAAAGACCAAAGCTGAGTTTGTTGCTTTGATGTATGAAGACCCTTCAAAATTTAGGGGAACTGTGCACAGTGGGGGATTGAAGCATGTGTATGGGCTTTTAAACAAACTTCTCCATTATAATCTCCTCCTGAGAGCTGTAGAAAAGAAGCCAAATATGGAGAAATTAGCCCTGCTTGATGCTGTTGTGTCGGGAAAATGATCGATTTTGCTATGATTATCTTGGAAGTGATGAAGGACTTTGCTGCAACTGTGAATCCAATGACCCACGTACCGTATGGGGGTCTGGTAACCCAGATGTGCAAGCACTTTAAAATAAAGGGTTACGCTTTCGACAAGATCACCCCCTGAGACAGGAGCTATTGGCAAAGCCAGTATTAAAAAGAGGAAAGCAATAAGCCGAGCAGAGCAAGCTCAAATGGAGGCTGACCTTGATGACCTACTGCTAACTGCTCCCACTAGGCCATTCACTTCTGTGCCAATGCGTTCAATAGACCAATGTCTTGATACATTGGAGGGATCAATGCAGGGGATGATGGTCATGATTAAAGAGCTCTTCATGCATACTTTTCCCGGGAGGCCCATCCCCTGTGGATCCCCTGCTTCTGTTGGTGCCACTTCTACTTCTGGTCCTTCTACGTCAAGAGCAGTTGAGGATGATGAGGATGAGAAGGATGATGGTGATGAAGAATAGGGTTATGTGATTGGATTGTGTTTGGGGTTTTCTTTTTGTTTCTTTTTGGGTTGGGAAGAATGTTGTTGGAAAAGGGTTGTAGGCTATTTTGTTTGTTTTTGATATCCTACTCCATGTACTCCAACTTCATGACTTATTTATGGAAAACCATGGTTTGATAAATTGTGTTCATGCTTATGTTGTAAATTGCATTATGATTTTTACTTTTAAATTGTTTGGATGAATGGATGTTTGAATGAATTGAGTATGCATGATGATGCTTTGTCTCATACTAAAAATAACTTGTTTGCTAGGGACTAGCAACACTTAAGTTGGAGGGTGTGATTAGCACAAAACATTGCATAATTATATATGCTAACCATCCGTTAATCAATGATTTTTATGATGGTATTGATGGGAGTTACATATGTCGAGTTATTAATGATGACATTTTGAATTTGCAGTTAAAAGGTGTTAAACAAGACTCCCTATGGCACTTCAACAAGGATCGAGACAAAAAAGGGATGAAAGAATGAGAATTGGAATGCTCAAAGGTTGCTGTATCAGCAGAAATAGCAGACACCGTACCGGTACCCAGTACCGGTACGAAAAGGCTACTGGAGTTCGAGGTACCGGTACGCTATACCGGTACTGTCTGTCGAATTTTTTCCTAAATCTCTGTAGTTGAAGCTCTGTCGCTTTGCGGACCCCACTATCAGCTCTCCCCTGCTCCCCTGACACGACCACAATACTATTCATCTCTTTCACACCATGGATTGGATGTTTGGAGCTTGAGTGATAAATGAAGAGAGAAAGGACGAAGCTGGGCGTGTAGATAATCTCTGCACACCCCTGTCCAACCCATTCCACTTGCTACCTATGGATGGAAGGGACTTCCCAAGCTACCCTAGACCTATAGAGGCACGTTTTGGAGGGAAAGGCTAGAGAGAGTTCAGCATAATTTGGAAGGAGATAGATATAGAGAGGAGGAGCTAGGTAGAAGACGATGAATAGTGCTGTTAGAGAGATAATTTAATTTTTCTGCATTTTCTTCATCACATTGCCTTGTAATTTCTTGTAAGGATCTTTAGAACTTCAATGAATGTCATTAATGTTATTTTCCTTCATGTTTCTTGATGGTTTAATGCTCATTTAAAGATTCACCATCAATACTCCAAGTCTTTCATTTTTCTTAGCTGTAAAATGGGTTTAAAATGTTTTCACTTTTAGCCTTTAATTTCTTGTACTTAGTTACTCTAAATCTTCATAGTTTTCCCATGCACTCTTATTACATTGTTGGTTTCATTTCAAGCATAAATAGCTAAATAATTAAGTTGGTATATCCAAGGGAAACCTCCACTTGGGTATTCCATTCCAACTCATTCTCCTCCCTCTCTTATGAGTTCAATGGTTCGGTTTGACCGGGTTGAGAGTGGATGAGCTGGTGAGTCTTTGATATTCCATAGACCTCGTCACGGATTATGATTGGATCCTCACCAATTTTATCCCTAGCTTCCGGCAAATCAATCGTTCATTCATGCTCTTTGGATTTGAGATGGTATTCCCATTGGAGTGATCTCTCGGGTTTGCCAACATTTGTTTTCTCATTACACTCTCATTAGTACACACTTCACCAAACAACTTTCAACTACAGAGATTTTTCACTTTCATTTTCACCAAATCATTTTCACATTGGTTTACTTCCTTCCCCGTGGAATCGACCTTGGAATACCACCAAGTAAAACACGACCCACGAATGTCTCCTTGCGATTGGGGAGCATTTTTGTGCATATACATCTCATATTTACATCATTCGATTTCCCTTCCTCCTTGCCCTTTCTTTGGACACTATTCCAAGAGAGAGAAATCCATTCCTTCGTCCGTACATTGCATAGTCTAAGGGTTAGTAATTAGGGGTTAACGGAGGTAAGGTATACAATCAATCAGACATCGAGGCATCGAGATTGATCAATCAAAAATAGAGGCTATCTTAAAGATGCCAAAACCTCACAATCAGCATGACCTAAATAGTCTTCAAGGAAGGCTCGCCTATATACGAAGATTTATCTCAAATCTCGCCAGACGTTGTCATCCATTCAATAAACTAATAAAGAAAGGTGTTCCTTTTGAATGGGACGATGCTTGTCAAAATACTTTTGAAAGTATCAAACAATATCTCATTCATCCTCCGGTCCTCGCAGCGCCAATTCAAGGAGAATCGTTGATCCTTTATATTGCTGCCCAAGAACAGTCATTAGAAGCACTCTTAGCACAAGTTAATGAAGAGGGAAAGGAAAATGTATTATACTATCTGAGTCGGACATTAGTAGTTGCAGAATTATACTACTCACCTATTGAAAAGATGTGTCTTGCAATAGTCTTCGCTACAAAGAAGTTGAGGCATTATATGCTGGCTCATGTTGTTCATCTTATTTCAAAATATGATTCTGTCGAGTACATTATGTCAAGACCAATTCTCTCAGGAAGGTTGGCAAAGTGGACACTTCTATTTTCTGAATGTGATATAGTTTATGTTCCACAAAAGGCAGTCAAAGGACAAGCATTAGCTAATTTCCTTGCAAATCACCCAATCCCTACAAACTGGGAGCTACCAGAAGAATTTCCAGATGAAGAAGTTTTCTTCACTGACTTCATACCGTCTTAGAAGTTATACTTTGATGGTGCTGCTCGAATATATGGAGCTGGCGTAGGTGTGATTTTCATTACCCCTGAAGACGAAGTATTACCGTATGCAATTACCTTGATGGAGTCTTGCTTTAATAATGTGGCGGAATACCCAGATTTGATCATTGGCTTAGAAATGACACTTGATATGCAGCTCTCTCAATTGGAAATTTATGGAGACTCACAGCTGGTGGTTCATCAAGTTTTGGGATTATACGATGTTCGTAAACCAGATTTGATGACATACTGTCACTATGCAACTCAACTTATGAGGTAGTTTGATCGAGTCACCATTGAAAACGTACCACGCGGTGAAAACAAGTATGTTGATGCTCTTGTCAATCTTGTTGTTGTGCTTATAAAACTCTATTACCAAATAATTTCAGTTCCAGTTTGTCAAAGATGGGTAATACCTTCGTTACTCCTTGAAATAGAGGAAGTTACTACCATTTCAGTAGTGCATGTTGAAAATAAAGATTGGAGGCAACTTCTGATTGACTATTTGCAGTATGAAAAATTACCTGATGACCCACGTCATAGAACCGAGATACGACGGAGAGCTCCTCGTTTTATTTATTATAAAGACATTCTCTATCGTCGTTTATTTGATGGTGTTTTCTTGCGATGTTTGGATGAAGGTGAAGTTGCTCAAGCACTCAAGGAAGCTCATTCTAGAATCTGTGGTGCTCATCAATAAGGGCCTAAATTACATTTCTGCATAAAGAGAATGGGGTGTTACTGGCCCACTATGGTACAAGACTCGATGAATCATGCTAAGAAATGTCAAGCTTATCAGTTCCATGCCAACTTCATTCACCAGCCACCTGAACCGTTGCACCCTACAGTCGCATCATGGTCTTTTGATGCATGGGGACTTGATGTCGTAGGAATTTTGACTCCAAAATCGTCAGCATGACATCTTTACATCTTAGCAGCAACCGATTATTTCTCCAAGTGGGTGAAAGCGGTTCCTCTTAAAGAAGTGAAAAAGAGAATGTCGTCGACTTTATTCGCATAAATATTATATATCGGTATGGTGTACCTCGTTACATTATTACTGATAATGGAAAACTATTTGTCAATAGCCTCATGGCCAAGCTCTGCATCAAATTTGGGTTTGTACAACATAATTCATCCATGTACAACGCACCAGCCAATGGACTCGCATAAGCCTTCAATAAGACCCTGTGCAATTTGTTGAAGAAAGTAGTCTCCAAATCAAAGAAGGATTGGCATGAAAAGGTTGGTGAAACTCTCTGGGCATATCGAACAACGTATTGAACTCCAACACAAGCTACTTCATATTCCCTTGTGTATGGTGTTGAAACTGTCCTCCCTTTGGAGCGTCAAATCCCCTCACTGCGGATCGCCTTACAAGAAGAACTCACAAATGAAGAAAATGTTCATTTACGTTTAGATGAGCTGGAAGCTCTTGATGAGAAGAGACTAGATGCAAAACAAAACCTGAAATGTTATCAAGCCAGACTTTCCAAATCCTTCAATAAGAAAGTTCATGTCCGATCATTCCAAATAGGAGATTTGGTCCTTGCAATTCGAAAACCCATTGTCATTCCACATCGCACCGGTGGAAAATATATGCCAAAATGGGATGGTCCCTATGTGGTGAAAGAAGTTTACACAAACGGTGCATACAAGATTGTTGACAAAGATGGCTTGAGGGTTGGCCTAACCAATGAAAAAATTCTAAAACGTTTCTACGCTTGAAAGCAAGCAGCACTCCTTTACGCATGAGCCTAAACTGCATGTTACTCCTGGCCCGCATGAGTTAAAACTGTGTACGGCTTGACCAAAAATAAAGGTCCATTCGCTCTTTTACGCATGAGCCTAAACTGCATATTATTCCTGGCTCGTATGAGTTAAAAATGCATATGACTTTACAAAAAATAAAGGTTCATTCGCTCCTTTACGCATGAGCCTAAACTGCATGTTACTCTTGACCCGCATGAGTTAAAACTGTATACGGCTTAACAAAAAAAAACTTTTTTTTTACTGAACTAAAGAAAAATAAAACTTTTTACTCCTAGCCCACATGAGTTAAAACTGTGTACGGCTTAACCAAAAAAAAAAAAATTTTACTCCTGAGCCGCATGAGTTAAAACTGTGTAAGGCTAAAAAAAAAAAAACTTCCTTCGAAATTATGTTTAAACTTAAACATTTTTCAAGATATCGAAGTTATTTGAGAACTAAAAAAAAATATCCAAATCTAAACATCCACATTTGCTAAATATATATATATATATGTATATATATATATAT
>JAHQCQ010009777.1:0-16013 GCA_023539305.1 Ilex asprella | reverse complement strand
GCAGTGACCCGTGCTTCTTCAGATACCTACAAATTCAAATGCAACCATTAATCCTTTTGGTTCAGATCTTGGCCTCGGTTAGGCTTGTAAGGCTTGTATTTGATTGCGAAAAGTAGCAATATACCCATACACAACTGGAGTAAAACAATATATAACATGAGAATAGGGATCTGTTACTCGGGGTACATGGATATGATTTCGCTTGGTTATGGTAGGTTTCGAAGACACAGGAGGAAGAAAATTAAGAAGGAGAAGAAAGAATGAAGCGGGACAGAAAGCAAAGAAGAAGAAGAAGAATAAAAAAAAAAGAAGAGGAAAAGAAAGAAAAAGGCGGTGGTGGGGGGCTCAATGGAGATAGGTGGGAAAGGTAGTAAAAATATTGGTGGGGGTCTCATGATGGTATCTTCTCAGGTTGAATTTTTACCTGATCTGATCCTTTTGAGTGTTGGCAGGTGTGATTCTCGTAGGGATATTCGGGTTCCATTAAAATAATAGTTTTCACATTTTTAACAAAGTTCTTCAAAAATGGTTTCAACCTATGGCCATTAACAGTAAAGATATTACCGTTTGATGGATTTTTTACTTTTATTGTCCCATGATTAAACACCTTTTTGATAATGTACGGTGCAGTTCATATTGATTTTAACTTACTAGGAAAGAGGCGGAGTCTTGAATTAAACAACAGGACTTTCTGAAAAGGTTCAAAAGACTTCCAAATAATATTTTTGTCATGAAAATTTTTTATCCTGGCTTTGGCAATTTTAACATTCTCATATGCTCCACTTTTCTGTTCCACTTTCATAGGTAGCTGACAAGTCTTTCCATAGGATCTGTGTTGTAATTCAGACTTTGGCGGCTTATCACTTGATGAGAGCGGTTTTGTGCCTTTTGATGAATGTTTCTTGAATTTGGGTGCCCATGTCTCATCAGCATGAGTGGGGCATCTTTGTGGATTTGAGGCATCATTTTCTGACTCAGAGGTGCCTAGTTTAGGCAGACATGTTTTAGCAAAGGGTTCACCAAGGTCTCTTCCACATGTTCATGAATTAATGACTCAATGAAATACATTTCATTCACTTCTTTGTCCTCACCTGATCGTTTAGCAATATTAAAAATGTTGAGCTCAAGAATCCTAATCCCAAAGGTCAATTTCATCACTCCATCCCTGCAATTGATTAGTGCATTAGAAGTTGCTAGGAAGGGTCGACCAAGAATAATAGGAACTTGGCTTTCTGGATGTACTACTGGCTGAGTGTCTAGAACGATGAAGTCAACAAGGAAGATAAACTTATCCACTTAGACAAGTACATCCTCAATAATGCCCCTCGGGATTCTGACAGACCTGTCTATCAACTGGAGTGTGATACAAGTGAGTTTCAGTTCTCCCAGCCCCAACTGCTGGTAGACAGTAAGGTAGCAAATTAACACTAGCCCCAAGATCTAACAGTGCTTGTTCTATCTTGAAGTCTCCAATGGCACATAGCACAGTTGGACATCCAAGGTCCTTGTATTTTGGAGGGTTTTTACATTGAAGCAAAGCACTGGCTTGTTCTGTCAGAAATGCTCTTTTTTGGACATTCTGGCTTCTCTTGACTGTACACAAGTTTTTTAAAAATTTGGCATAAGATGGGATCTGTTGGATTGCATCCAAAAGTGGAATGTTGATTTTCACTTGCTTGAACAGCTCATGAATTTCTGGGTTGTTGTTCACTTCTGGGCCTTTTTGAGCCTATGAGGGAAAGGAGCTGGAATCGGACATGAAGGTTCTTTTGGTTTTGGTGATTCTGGCTCATGCTCAATTGGTTCAGTGGGCTAGGCTGTCTCAAGTCTTGATCTTGGAATTAACATATTTCTGATTGTTTTATTAATGATCTTGCCACTCCTCAGTGTGGTGATAGATTGGGCTTGGCCTTGTGTGTTATCCATGATTGATGGGTTTTTCACCTAGAATTGGCCTTGTGGTGGTTTTGGTTGGGCAGGAAATTTTTCTTTTTCTTATGTGCACATGGATTGGGTCAACCTCTGAATGTGGCTTTTAAGATCTTCAAAGGAGTGGGTAGTCTGTGCTTTGAACTCAGTGAAAGATTGGGTGGAATGTGCATTGAATTTCATTTGAGTCTACATGAACTGGTTCAGTGTATCTTCAAAGTTCCTTTTATGTGGTGGTTGGTATGGTTGATATGTAGGAGCTCCTTGACATGGTGGTTGTGCTTTTTGTGGTTGGTTCATGGGAATTGGTTGTGTGTTCCTCCAACTGAAGTTCGGGTGGTTTCGCCACCCTGGATTGTATGTTTCAGAGTACGGGTTGGAGTAAGGCATGCTGAAGTTGGAGATTGCATTTGTCTGTTCCAACAAGACTTCTTTGAACGCAGGGATGGTAGGACATTCCTCAGTAGGATGTCCTGTCAATGCACAGATTCCACACTTGTTTTGTGGGAGGGCCCAATTCGACTTGATGTATTTTTTTCATCTCTAAAGCTTCAAGCTTTCGAGAAAAGGTGGATATTTTTGCTCTCAGGTCATCATCTTCTCTTAAGAAATATTTTCCTCCTTGGGAAGTGGATGGTCTAGACTCGACAGTGGTAGGAGCGGTTGAGTCTCACATCTGAGAACTATTAGATATGGTGTCAAAGAAATTAAATGCCTCTTCCGGACTTTTACCCATAAACTCTCCTTGCTCCATCATTTCAACAAACTGACGTAGTGTACTTGGCAAGGAGTCATAGAAAAATCCTACCAAGGTCCAAATTTCAAAAGAGTGGTAGGAGCAGTCTTGGAGTAGATCTTCGAATCTCTCCCAATTTTGAGTGTATTAGTCCCGTGTAAGGGAAAAAACTTTCTAAAAATTCATTCTGGAAAGTCTGTCAACTGGGCATGGAAAAAGCTTTTAAAGAATTTAGCTATTGTTTAGCTTTATCCCTTACAGAGAAAGGGAAAAGTTTTATTTTGGCCAGTTTAGAATTATCTTGAAATGTTCCACACACTTTTTCGAAGTCCTTCATATGTAAGTATGGAATTTTTGTCTCCAATCCATGAAAAACATGTAGTAGATTTGCTATCCCCGGCTTTACAGTAAAGGGGGGAGCATCTGGAGGAAATACAAAACACGAGGGTACATTATTTTTTGTGGGATTCAAGTAATCCCGCAAAGTTCGAACATTAGGCACTTCTTCATCCCTCTGAGGAACGTTTCCGTTGCTTTCATTGTTTGTCATTATACTCTCACAAGAGTCTGCTATTGACCTAGGTGAATTTGGCTCAGATTGATTAACAGTCCCAGAAGATTCTACAGGCAAATTTTTGTAGTGAGGAGCGTTCTCAGACATTAAAAAAAAAAAGAAAAATAAAACAAAGTTATTCACAATTATTCACAGAAAAAGGTCTTCCTACCTTTTTCCTTAAAAACACTTTTTTTTAAATAAGTTCCCCGGCAACAACGCGAAAAACTTAACTAGATCCGAAATGTGTACACTCAAGTGCAGGCGGTCAAGTTATAGTAATAATCCGGTTTGAGTCTGGAGTCGAATCCACAGGGAACTAGTTGTGTTGGTGTTTCAAAGTAATCAGTAAAGGAGACCAATTGATTGAAACCTTGAGATTTTAGGATGGTGAGATGTGGGTGATTTCCTGAACATAATATTGAATCCTCTTCAAGAAAGTTTACAAGATAAATAAAAATAAAGTCACTCTTTAGTTCAAGAATCGGGACATGTATTTAATTATCCGGTTTATTATAATTATCCTTGATATCTCAACTAACTCCCGTGTCAACGGCGAGTTAATCGGAAGATAAAGATGGCCTATTAAGGTCATGGTTCTGATGTCTTACTAGAAGTTCACAAGAATTATTTGCACCGAGAGTTATCGCGCCCACAAATAAGCAAGTCTCTCTTCATGACATCCAACCATGGCTTTAATATTCCATCCTTTTAAAAGAAGCTTGATAATGGGGATGATTAAAGGGTAGTCATGAAGATCTAGCCGGGGTACTTGCCTTGAAACGATGAGTCTTTCCATGTAAAAGTCATCTGTATCATAGAAAGACTATCGATTATACAAAGTACCTTAGCTTTGCTAAATGCAATCAATCATCCAATAAACAAGGGGATATGAACATTAAGCATTAGAAAAATACATAATATAACCTCCGGATAATCAATGCATGCCCTTCACCTCTTACTAAAGAGTGAATGATAAACTACCCACTCTTCATAGCTTTGGTAAAGCTAGAAAAGTGAGTGATGCTCCTCCCTCTAAGTAGAGGACTCCATAAAGCAAAAGTACAGGTAACGAGGAGCTAATCTTCAACAAAGAATGAGTGAATCACGTTCCACCCTCCACGGCTTTGGTAAAGCTTTAGAAAAGTGGAAGAGTTTCACTCCTCTAAGCAAGAAGGGAGCTCAAATAATGAAAGTGCAAGACATAATTAAAAGCATGTATGTAAAAGCATAAATGTAAAGACTACAAGTAAATAAAGACATAAATGTAAAGACTAAATGTAAATCAAGAACATAAATATAAAGACTAAATGTAAATCAAGAACATAAATGTAAAGACTAAATGTAAATAAAGGAATTACAACTCTTAAGCAAATGTAAATGTAAGCATTAACGGAATGAAAAGGAATGGGAATTTGAACTTCCCCACTCTCTAACAAAGCGATAATACTAAGACAATTAGAAGAACTACAAATGAGAAGTGTTGGCTACTAAATGTTGAGTGCCCAGTCTCCCTTTTCATCTACAAATTAAGGGTATATTTAGGCAAGGAGAAGGTAGTGGAGGGGCTAAAAGAATAGAGCTGGGCGTCAAAGTCAAAGTGAAAAGCCAACCACTCTGCAGGCAGTCTGTCAAAACCGTTCGAACGGTAAATGGCGTTCGAACGGTAAATGGCGTTCGAACGGTTTCTCTGTCTTTGCTCTCTACCGTTCAAACGTCAAATAGAATCAGTGTCTGCCAGTTATGTCAGAAGACACGTGGTTCTCTGTAGAAAATCTTCCTCCAAGTCTTTGTGCAAATCTCCCTCCAGGTCCTTGTAGAATCTTGACTGGTCTTTCCAATAATTCCAAGGGCGTTCGAACGGTGGTTGTCATTCGAACGTGGTACTCAAGTGCTTGGGCCTTCTGACTGCAATTCTGCAACACGCCCTGTCTTCAGTCAGTCTGATCTTATCATCACTCCAGTGGACGTTCGAACGTTGATGATCGTTCGAACGTAGTACTCAAGTGTCCAGGGCCTTGGGTCTTGCCTACAACACAGATTATAATAGCTGGTCTGGTTTTCCATGACCGTTCGAATGGTATTTAACATTCGAACGTTGCTTCCTTATTCCAAGCTTCTACAATTTGTTCCTTAAAATGTTGTGATTGCCTTCAAAGGTTTTTTTGGGTGCCTTTGAACCCTTGTTCACTTTACGACCTGAAACATCATCACTTAAACTCCACCAAAGCACAATTAGTCCAAAACGGGACATAAGAATATGCTATATTTGAGTATTAATCAACTTCCTGCTAAGTACATCGGCAACTACATTCGTCTTCCCCGGATGGTAGTTGAGTGTGAAATCGTAGTCTTCTAGGTACTCAATCCACCTTATTTGTCAGAGATTCAAGTCTTTCTGTGTGAAGATATACTTGAGGCTCTTATGATCAGAGAACACTTGGAATTTCTCTTCATACAAATAATACCTCCACAATTTAAGAGCAAAAACCACAGCGGCAAGCGTTAAGTCATGGGTGGGATAGTTCTGTTCATGAACCTTGAATTGCCTAGAGCCATAGGCAACCACCTTTCCTCCTTGCATTAGCATACATCCCAAGCCTCGTAGTGAAGCATCAATGTGGACGTCGTACCCTTCCCCACTACTAGGTATAATGAGGATAAGCGTCGTTGTCAACTTCTCCTTCAAGGTGCGGAAGGCTAGCTCACACGCTTGAGTCCACACGAATTTTCTCCCTTCTTTGTAAGGCGAGTCATCGGCATCGCAAGCTTTGAGAACCTTTCTACTAACATCCGGTAGTAACTTGCTAAACCCAAGAAGCTACGTACCTCGGTCACAATCTTCGATGGTTCCCATTTCATCACGGCCTTAATCTTTGCAGGATCAACAGCTACCCATTGCTCGGACACAACATGACCCAAGAATTTTACTTCCTTCATCCAAAACTCACATTTACTCATCTTCGCATATAACTTATGTTCTCTCAATGTCTGTAACACAATAGAGAGATGACATGTATGTTCCTCTTGAGTCCGTGAATAAATCAATATGTCATCAATAAACACGATGACAAATTGATCAAGGTACGGTCAAAATACCCTGTGCATCAAATCCATGAAGGCTACTGGTCCATTAGTCAATCCAAACGGCATCACCGTATACTCGAAATGACCATACCTAGTACGAAAAGCAGTCTTAGGAATATCTTCCTCCTTAATCCGCAATTGATGATACCATGTGCGAAGATCGATCTTAGAGTAGTACTTCAAACCCCTCAACTGATCAAATAAATCGTCAATTTGGGGCAAAGGGTATTTATTCTTCACGGTAACCCAATTCAACCTTCGGTAATCGATGCACAACTATAGTGTCTCATTCGTCTTCTTCACAAAGAGGATTGGGCCTCCCCAAGGTTAGGTGCTCAAACGTAGAAACTCAATGGCCAACAAATGATCCAATTAATTCCTTAGCTCCTTCAACTCCAACGGTGCCATTCGATAGGGAGCCATGGATATGGTCTCAGTTCCTGGATAGAGATCAATCTTGAACTCAGTCTCCCTGTGTGGTGGTAACCCGGGTAGTTCATCTGGAAAGACATCCAAAAAATTCGACACTATCAACACCACATCCTCATGAAATTTATCCCGATCGTCTCCTATCAAACTAGCTAAGAAACTCAAATGGAATCCCACCTTCGCTTTCAAGAATTTATTACCCGTAGAAGGAAATGGATGAAAAAACTTCGGTCATTGATGAAACTGAAAACTACCCCTTTTGGTAACTGAAATGTAATCTGCTTGCGGAAACAATCCATGACCGCCTGGAAAGCAGATAACAAGTTTTTCCTGAATATCACATCATATCCCTTCATATCTAGAGCAACCAAATTCACAATCAATTCGTTCTCCCCAATACAAAGCACACAACCCTTGCAGACTCGGTTGGTACCCAACTGTTCTCCCTTAGGCAAGTCAACATTCAATGCATGTTCTAGCTTCTCGAATTTCAATCCTAAATTATGAGCATATAAAGTATGTATAAACGAATGTGTAGTACTGGGATCAAATAAGATTCAGGCCCAAGAATTGTAGAGAAGGACGATACCTTCAACTACTGCATTGGAGGTATCTTCCTCCGATTGGGTCAAAGCAAAAACCCTTCATTGATTTGCGCCGTCAGGGGCTTGAGCTTGTAACGGCCTCTGCTGTGTTGGCCTTTGTAAAGGTGGCTTGTTTACTGGTAATTGTCCGGTTGCTTGATTGGTCCTTGGTGGAAACGATGGGCATTGACTTTTATAGTGCCCAAACTCTCCACATGCAAAGTAGTGATGAGGGTCTATGGCCGTCCTCCCCGGTACACCTCCTGCTCCTCGAGCTATTGGCGGTCTATGTCCCCCTGCCTAGTCCGGACGACGGTATGGTGTCGACCTCTGTGCTCCACTGACACTAGCAACCGTCCGAATCAGACCTCCCCTCATAAGGCTCTGTCGCCACTGAGTATCCTCCATGTCTCTCTCCACAAGTGCGGCTCTATCAACCAGATCTCCATACTCCCTGATCTTGAGAGCCACTAACTTCTCCCGGATGACCGGCCTCAAGCCCTGCTCAAAGCACTTGGCCCTGTTGGCCTCAGTAGAAATAAACTCTGTAGCATAATAGGATAGCTCATCAAACCTCCTCTCATACTCAGCCACAATTAAGCTGCCCTGTCGTAAAGCAAGAAAATCGGTCTTCATTCGGTCTCAGACGGATTCCGCAAAGTACTTGTCTTGGAAGATTTGGTTGAACTCCTCCCAAGTAAGCACATCAGTGTTCCTCTTTCTTTTCACCAATTCCCACCAATGATCGGCCTCTCCTTCAAATATGTATATCGCCAAGCCAACCCTAAGGTCCTCGGTAACTCCCATACTATCAAAGACTTTCTTCACCTGACGGATCCACCTATCCGCATCCAAGGGATTGGAGCTTCCTTGGAAAGTAGGCGGGTGTTGCCTTAGAAATTCCAGAAGAACAATCATCCTTCGGTTGCCGTCCTCGTTGCCCGGCACTTGAGCTAAAGGATGAGCTCCTCCATTGTGATGATTGTTTCCATTCTGGTGTTGTACCAGAGTAGTGAGCTCCCTCAAGCATTGATAGAAGTCGTTCATGGCATCAGGAGGTGGTGGTGGTGGTGGATTTGCTTGACCTCCACGACCACGCCCACATCCACGTCCACGTCCACGTACATCTCTGCCGTCCATCCTGCACATCAATTCACAATTAAATTTTCATTGAGGTACAAGATATCCTAATTATTACTTTAATCTAGAGCATATGGTTCATATAAAATTAGACCAACAATTTCCCTCACCCTAATCCTACATCTCTAGTGGTGATCTATAATCTACAGCTCCCATGTAAGACCTAAAGTCTAAGCTCTGATACCAAAATTTGTAACGCCCCCAGAACCACCCTGGATGGCATTACATACTAAATCCATTTACATCATGAGAGCACTAAGAAAAACCATCTATAAATAAGACTTCAAAAAAATCATTCATAACATTTACATCATTATCCCAAAAGAATATGTCATCTTTGGCCTTTATATTCCCAAAAAAAAAAATTAACTATTATAGCGTAGTGAAAATTATAAAAGAAATCTAGACTACACAGTGTTTCAAAAGACTATTCTAGTCTAGAAACAACATTTCTAGATGTCCCACTCGGGATCCAAGTATCCCTCTAGTGAAGCCTCTCCATAGCCCGGCTCGTTAGCACCGAGCTCATCCTCTGGCACAAAATCTGAAAAATATTAAACTGAAGGGGTGAACACGAAGTTTTGTAGAAAAATCCTCCCAAACCCAAACAAGGTTTAGAAAATTATATAAAACGGTCGGTCTCATTTCACAAATAACATATATAACATTGGAAGTAAAACGAGGACAATTAAACAGATCTCAAGTTTAGATAGCAACAATAACTGAAATGGATAAATAAACACAATATACCATTGGTAATCCATTCTACCATAAACCATTTCCAACAAGTTCTCGCGGAATCTCATACTTCCCAAAACTCTAGTCAAACCCATTTCTAGTACAATGCAGAATAACCCACACTATATGTCCGACACAACCCACGTTACTAATCTGCAATCATTAGTGATAGGAAAAGTTCTTATCCACACGGCGTACAAAGGCGTCTACCCACTCCATGTGGTAGGAAAAGTTCATACCCGCGTGGCATACAAAGACGTCTACCAACTACATGATACCCGGTCAATAGTAATCCATGTTCGTATCGTACAACCAAGCAAGAGATAAAATACCAACAAATATCTCGCATAACCAACAATACCATAAACCCCTAATTTTTTTTTCAAGTAACTTCCATAAAATCTACAAATCTATCATGAGAAAATTTCAAATAAACAATGAAGAAAAATACAAAATATCATGCACAATAGCATTTTAAGTCTCAACACAAAGCACTATAGTTTTCACAACCAAGTCTAAGTGAAGATAGATAGAGAAATCCATGTTTCTTAAAAACTAAGGTTTTTATGGCTCTCCACCCATAATTTTTATCAAAACATAATAAAGTTTGCAATAATACGAAGAGACAAGGAACCTTTAGCAAATAGATATGATTAGAAGTCCAAATTCTACATATATAATAACCCTAGCCTCAATGTAAGTGAATGGAAGGAAACTCCTACCAGGAATCCTTAGTTTGTATAAAGAGCTTGAGCTTTGATCTTAAATCTACCCTTAAATCTCTTGTTTTTCCCTTCCCTTCTTCCTCTCTAATGCTCTCTAGGGTTCTAAGAGGTGTGGAGGTGTGAGTGGAGTGAAATAAATGAGGGAAAATGGGATGAAAATGAGTTTAAAACATATCAGCCCCGAAAAACACTGTTCACAGCCTGTTTTTGTTTTCTCCAAAATTACGGTTTTGCCACTACGAATCTCCAATTTGATCCATATGACTACCCTATAGTTTTTCGACGTTCCGGATTCATTTTTAATATTATTTTAATCTAAAAACATTTTTTTTACGATTTAGCTCAAACCAAAATTAACGTACACCGAAACACTAAAGTTTCTATTTTACCCATCTGAGCTGGCTATTGATGAAGTTTTGTGATGTTTGCAAATAAAAGGTGATAAAGGGTGTTTCTTAAAGACTTTTATACTTATTTGAAGCCTAAATGTACTCATTATTCTTATATTTTGATTTAGGATGCAAATGGAAACGTTAAATGCAAAGCAAAGCTAATTGGACTATTTCGACATAGCTTTGTTATCTGGGCATAACTCTCTCATAGGAGCTCCGACCGAGATGATTCAAGATGATATGGAATGATAAGAAAGAGCACTACAACTTTCTTGTTTGGAGTTTTGTGAGTTATTGACTGCATCAAGGTCTAAATTGGGCTTGAAGTAGCAGCCAGTGTACTGTTCATGTGCACTGTTTATCTGCTAAACTTGATGCACGAAATTCCAATGTAGGTTTAATTTATTAAGACTTTCCTAGCTATATTAGGACTTTATTTTATTAGGATTTTACTAGGACTTTATTTGTACTTTCCTAGTTATATTAGAACTTTACTTTGTTACTCTTATCAACCTTAAACACCTTCAAAAATTAAATTTCACAATCAATTTGCCTTCCTAGTATTTATTCTTACGGTTTCAATATATCTGGTTTATTCTTACATATATAAATATCACTAAACAAGTACATTACTATGTTAATATAAAACATGTGGGGGTTTACGGTTAGAAGACAATCTTATAATCTAAGTAAAGAACAATCACTTAATTTGATCAAGATATTTTCTCCTAGTTGAATTAAAAGACAATCTCCTAATTTAATTAGAAGATAATCTTCTAATCTGAGTAAAGGACAATCACTTAATTTGATTAGAACACAATCTCCTAGTTTAATTAGAAGACAATCTCCTAATTTAGTTAAAAAATAATCTTTTAATTTAATTAATATACTATCGCCACAAGTAATTAGAAGACAATCTCCTAACTTATAGGGAAATGGGTAAAAATTAAATAGGAGACCAAACTGTATCCAACTTAAACAAGCCAAGAGTCCTTACCCATAATCAAGCCTTGAGACTTTACAAATCTAATTTTTGTCCAATTCAATTTTAAAAAATTATTAAAATTAATTTTAATATTTCATAAACAAAATTAAAACCAATGTTAAACAAAAATTTAGATGAAATCAAAGTAAGATTTGTAAAACTTTACAAGACCATTTTGAACTAGTGTTTTAAGTTTGTAATACCCAAAAAACCACCTTGGACGGCATTACAATTTGTAAACCATTCACATCATTTGAGCAATACATAACTTCATATCCAAAAGGATTTCATTCATCATATATAACATCTACATCATTACCCCAAAAGAATAAGCCAAATCATATCCGCAATATCAAAAGAATCAAAATAAAACTTACAGTTGAATACAAAGTATTGGGCTTTACAAAGTAGCAATCTAGAACAAGAGAAGATAATGCTCTAAGCATCCATTTAGGGTCTACGTCTCCTTCTACTAGAGCTTTCCATTGTGTCGGCTCCCCAATGCCGAGCTCTTCCTTTAAGCTATTATAATATGAAAAAGACTTTTTTTTATAAGGGGTGAGTACGAAGCTTTGTAAGAACATCCTCCCAAACTCGAACAAGATTTTGAAAGCATGTAAAACAAGTCAGTCTTCACAAATAGCATGTATAACCTTTTGAGGTAAAATCATGACATTTTAATAGATCTCTAGTTTACGATCAACAATAAAGTTAAACTGAAAGGTGAAACCAATTACCAACAATGAACCATACAATTTCCAAAAGTAAACCAATACCTATACATGATATAATATTATCCTCTTTGGCATGAGCATCCTTACAAGAAACCTCTCACCCTCAAGGTCTTATTTCTTTGGCATGAGCATCCTTACAAGGAACCTCTCACCCTCAAAGTCTTATTTCTTTGGCATAAGCATCTTTACAAGGAACCTCTAACTCTCAAGGACTTGTTTCGTTGGCATGAGCATCCTTACAAGGAACGTCTCAGCCTCAAGGTTTTGTTTCTCAACCATCCTTACAAGGAACTTCCTGAGAAGGAATGAGCATCCTTATAAGGAACATCTCACTCATGTTCATCCAAACAACCATACTAGAAATACAATACCAACAAATTTCTCAAATAACCAACCATTCCACAAATTCTCCAATTTCCGAGCAAATTTCAAAAATCTCCAATTCTCATAAATATTATTCCCAATAGAACAAATTTACCAAAAGGTACAAAAGATCATTAACAATATCATTTTAATCCTCAACTCAAAGCACTAGAGTTTTCAAAGCCAAGATTAAGTGAAGGTAAAGAGTGAAATCCATTTTTTTCCAAAAACTAGGGTTTTAAAACAAGAGCAAGAGATTTCATAGGTATGCAACCCTAACTTTGTGTAAAACATGATAATATTTGTAAGAGGACCAAGAAACAAAGAACTCATATCAAATACACATGATTAGGAGTCAAAACATGTATATTTATATAACCCTAGCCTCAATGTAAGAGAATGGAAGAAAACTCCTACCTTGTGTTCTTGAAACTAGGTTGTTGATCCAATTTATGGAGTAAATCCTCTTAAATCTTGTGTTTTTCTCTTCCTTTCTTCCTCTCTAATGCTTTCTAGGGTTAGAGGTGCTAAAATGGAGCTAAAGGAGGTGTCCTAATGTATTTATAGGGCAAAGATAGACCACAAATCACGACTTTAAAAAGGTCAGATCTCTTTCAGCAGTACCGGTACACTGTACCGATACGACAAACTCTCTGGACCTCGGGGTACCGGTACACAGTACCGGTACAATATAGTACCGGTAAGTAGTACCGGTATGATTTGTTCAATTTTGCCTATTTTCTCTGTTTTTCATTTCCAATCCATTCAAAAATCAACCCAATCTTATACTACCTACATTTGTGCATTAACCTAGTAGTATAAGTTCAATTACAAATGATTTCCTATGTTTACAAGCTACAACCCAGTTTTAACTATTATTTACGATATTTGCATTTCTTATGGTTTTAACCTATATGGTTCATTCCTACGTCATTACACATATTAAATTACTAACAATTTTATCGTTATATCACTATAACACACGTGGGGGTTTGCAAATTTCTACTTCAAGACCACCATTATCATCCACCATGGATGAAAAACTTTTCTCCTAGCCACCCTTAGACAAAAATCTAACTCATTCCACCATTGGTTCAACCACAAACCCGAAATTTGTTTTAAGAAAAACTAGTTTCTACTTCTTGCAATATGTTTCTTCAATTTTAAAATCTAATTTTAAAACAATTTCAAATATATAGATCCATTAATATCTCATATTAAACATTTGAAAAAAAAATAGAATTTATTTTGTAGCACACCCATAAAAAATAATATGATTCATGTAATTATGCAATCCCCAATATTTCTCGGTTAATTCCATTAACATGCTATAACAATAATCACATCAAGTTTGTATTAAATCATGAATAATGGCTCTGATACCATTGAAAGGAATCATATAATAAGTGCAGTGAAATTTAAAAATAATAATAATTTGATTCCTTATACCAAGATCTATTCATGTTTAATACAAAATAAGAAACTTTAGATCCATAGAGAAGATTAAGAGTTACCTCTTGAAGTGTGCCTTTAGTAATCTTCAAGCATTCTCAAAAACCCGGTTTGGCCTTAAATCTTCAAGAAATCTTCAAGCTTTCTTAAATCTTCAAATCTGAATTTGATCTTTATCCCAAGTCTCGCAAACGTTTGGCCTCTATTGGGATCCATACGAATTGACAAACTTGAAGGATCTACTTCAACCATTGATAAACTAGTAGAGAGAGAGAGAATGAGGAGTGATTTTTCTTGTGCTAGCAAGAGAGTTGTTATATCTACATTATCCACCTCCTACATAGAGGTATTTATAGAGCTTTAAAGACACTAATCTTAGTTTGGGTCAAGTTGCAATTATCTCATAATTACATATAACCCCTTTATTAACATTAATTGTAATAAAGTCCCTAATTAACTCTTAATTAGGTTTTCACCCCAATTAACTCTTAATTGGTTGTCTCTCTTTTATCCTTTAGTTTTCAATCAATTCTATTGTGTGACCCTATAAGATAAAGCATACCCGATTGTAGGCATTCGATACTAACTACAAGTAGCATCTCAAGTTAGAACTCTTTCTAATGTAGCTTGAATTATAACTCTTATAATTCTCCCTTTATGAATAACAATTAATATATTTATATTAATTTCACTCTTCGAGCTTCTACTAATCATGAGTGACACCTAGCAGCATATCATGATCAATCTTCGGATAGCACGAAGTAGGTAAAGAATTCATTCAGTCTATAGTTGTCATGTAATTCAATCCTTCTATCACACAATGCACCTATTGAATTACTAGGGTATGGAATTACTGTCAAACCCCTAATTCAATCTTATGTGTTCGATCTTAGCACTATGAATCTTAATGTTCAATTAGAATCTATTTTCTAATTGTCATTCTGCCTTGGCCAAGGAATCTTTGAGTCATATCCCAAAAGATCACATAAGACATTCTCCCTTTAATTGCTAAAGATGATAGATTCTATTCTGTACACTCATAAGTCTTCATGTATACCTAACTATGTCCAACAATATATATCCAAGTTACATGGTTAGTATATGAATATGTTGTATACTTAAAGCATAGAAGTCCATGCACAAGACAACTATGGTATATTAAGTCTAAGGATCAGTTGCATAACTATAACTTTAGGATTTAATCTAGACAAGTATGTAAAACTTCATATGAAAAACCCTACGTTAGTTAATGGTCATGTTCAGTGTACTTGTTTTCTAACACGCACACACACACACACACACCTATTTCAGTGTCCCTACACTAGTGACTTGGACGAGTCAGCTCATATCTTATAATTAGACATATAACCACATGCAATTTTACTTTTACATTAAAACAGTCCACATCAACTTTGGACGACATTACTATCTAGAACCCTTCACATCATGAGAGCACTAATATAATCCATCAATAACTAAGACTTTATTTATCATCTATAAAATTTATAACATTACCCAAAAGAATATGCCCCATTTACATTCCAAAAATTCAACTATGATAGCGCAGTAGAATAGCAAAGGAAAACTAGACTTCCCGGTGTTCAAATGAATAACCTAGTCTAGAACAAAAGAAAGTGTCGCTCTATGCATCTACCTCAGAATCCACACTCCTGTCTATCAGAGTCTCCAGTGAGTAGGCTCCTCGACTGCAAGCTCCTCCTCGAGAGTAAAATCTAAAATGTGGTTAGGTAAGGGAGTGAGCACGAAGCTCTGTAGAAAAATTCTCCCAAACTTGAACAAGGTTTAGAAAAGCATATAAAATGGTCGGTCTCATTTGTTTACAATTAGCATATATAACTTTTGAAGAAAACATGGACGTTTGCACAGATCTCCAGTTTAAGCAATATCAGTAATTTAAATGAAAAGCAAAACCAAGATATAATAAATAACCATTTCCAAATTGTAAATCATTTCCCACAAGTCCTTGTAGAATCTCATACTTCCACAAGTCCTTGTTTGGAAACCAGTTCCACAACAATAAACCGTCATCCACAACTTGGATAGCCCACAACAATATATATATAAGTGTATCTCAACCATGATGTAAGACAATCATGGGAATCAACACATTGAGCAATATCTAGCCCACAAACACACACACACACA
>JAHQCQ010009776.1:0-16087 GCA_023539305.1 Ilex asprella | reverse complement strand
TTGTTTCTGGAGGAGGTTCTCTCGCTGATCCGGCCTATTTGCAGAGGAGGAGAAGGGCCTATTTATAGGCAGAAATGGAAACAGGAGAGGAAGAGATTTGCATGGCCGCCTTTGGAGGACCGTCCGGACGGTGTCAGTGCCGTCCAGACGGTGGTGTAAGTGGATTTGCAACTTGCTGAAGTGCTGACCCTTCATGTTGAAATATTACACTTTGACCTCTTTTCTTTTCATCTTCATGACATTGCTCTTGGTATCTTGTAATATTTCCGCATTAAGCCTGCAATTTTTACATAAAAACTGTTAAAACGAATTATTCCCGCACTAACCCTAATTCACTTTAATTACTATTTTTTAGTGCGGTTATTCTACTAATTCGACTTTTTTTTTATACTTCTAATTTACAATTAATTGATGTCAATCACTACTATTGTTACATTTAAGTTTTCCTTCTCAAGCTTTGCAAATGGATATTAAATGCATTTATCTTTGTAGTTAACTTTTCTTTACATTAATACAAGTTTTAATCCCCATTTCATTATCATGTCTCTTTACACATTGTATGTCTCTTTACACAAGTTTCAATACAAGTTTTTTTTTATTAAAAAAAAATACCATAATCAGCGACAATTACTCAGTAGGCTACCACCGCGAAACCTACCTGAATACATCTCAATCAACTTAAATATCACATGCCCAAAATTTTCCACAAGATTCCACATGAATCAACTATATATTTATCATACATCTATATGTTGAAAAAATGAAAGCTTTAAAATTTCTCATTTAATTTATTTTATATGTTTTAATGGATCACTTTTAATTTAAGATTTAATTGGATTTTTATATGATTTAAATGAATAATTATATTTTATTTTAATTGGCCATTTGAATGCATCTAAGTGGTGAGGGTTACTAGATGGTAGATTTTAAAAGCCTCTAAAGGCTAGCATTCTCAAATATATATATAAAAAGAGCTCATATAATCTAATGAGCAGTGTGCTTTTGTAATATGTATTATTTATATATATATATATATATATATATATATATATTGTAAATGTATCTTCCTATTATGTTTTTGGATAAGTTCGATTCGAGTCAAGTTCATCCCAACCTAACAGTAGACATGAACTCTGAGGAGGTGCTACTGTGGGCATATATAGGTTGGATCTTAGAGCTACATATGTTCGTCAGTACCTTCACGTGGGAGACATAGTTGTTTTAGGATAGTGATCACACGCCCCCCGATGTCACAAGTGAGCTCTTTCTAATTTATTATTGTCTCTTTTGTATGATTCTAATCATATGTGGTTGTATCATATTTGATTGTGTATTTTTGTTATTTTATTATATTTTTATAATTGATTATTAATTAATATATTTAAAATCGTGCTATTTTCCCCCAACAATCTAAAGCAGCAATGGTATCTAGTCATCCCAGTATTTTCTTAAACAAAAACGGATATTCACTAACCTCTAAATCACATAAGTTATTCTGCATAGCATTAGGATGGTTATAACCTGTTGTATTTGGGGCATTCAAATATTGTAAAATCACTTGTTGAAATTTCTAGTTTGAAACATGTAACGTATACTAAAACAGTATCAACAAATATGAAACAGTTACATAGAAGTGTTACAAGGAAAAGGTTACAACGGTCTTACAAAAGTGTAACATCAAACAGTTATGAAAGTGTAACAGCAAACAATTACGAAAGTGTAACGCATAACCGTTTTTTATTTAAACAATATAAATACTAACCCGATTGAAGAACATGAACTTTTATTGAAGTTGATATAGATCAAGGCTAGTGTTTGACACTATATCCTAAAGACAGATTTCGCCCCCACACACGGTTCTTATAGAATACCGAGCGTCTACCTCCCATGATACAATGACATTTATACAGATAAAAGTAGCACTCCAATTTATCCATCCAGTGAACCAAACTTGTATTGGGTACTCTCCAAATGCAGATCATCTGATACTGAAATGTAATGCACAAAAGCCTGCCTTAATGGATTGCTTAATGAATGACCGAATTGATTATGAATGGTAATAAACTTGGATATTTATAGATTCTTTGGTGACTTTTCGGACAGTCACCACACTATAAGACACAACTCATGAAGACAAATGCAACCACTAGACACCACTTGTAATTGTTCTTTATAAACAGTCACAACTCTATTTTTGGACAATAAATCTGAACCAGTGCGATCCAACGAGTACCGAAAATTAATTTCGGGTTAAGAAATTCTCGTACATTAATTTAAATAAATTTTCTCTAAAAAGATAGGGCTCGGTCCAAATCACACCCGTACCCGTGCCCGAGCCCAAGCCCGACCAAGTCGGGTCGTATCATGGCGGGTGGGCGGGCGGGCGGCATGCGCTTGTGAGTGTGATTGAACCGTAAGCATGTAGGTGCTCGCTCCGCTCATAAAACTCTAGTACACCTTGGGGCTCAATCCCATAGAGAAAACTTGGCCTATATATGCCCAGATTGAATCTCTTCCTCAACTAACGTGGGATTGGCATCAAATCTCATATTACACATCCATTATTTTTATACTTCAAGAGGGTTTTTTGGAGCCTATTTTCTCATTCATTTATTACTCGATTTGAGAAAGTAAATATACTGCATTATTCTCCTCACAGAGAAGAATATGCACCCATAAAAATTTATTCAAAATAACAATCGGATCCCACTTTAATTTTGGGTCAAAGTCAACCAAAAACTCAATTTTTTACACTAAAAAATTATTTTGGTTCCAACAATCCCCCACATGAATGGATAATTGGTTGTTAGTATGCAAATGATAATGCTGACACACTATAGAGAGTACATCTTTGAAAAGATCATGCATCGAGATAGATAACTTTTGACCCTGAACCTTCTATAGTGAAAGCCCATTGGACTTATCGACTAAATAGTGAACGTGGTGTCTTGAACTATTCAGCTGTTTGATAAATCAGATCGAATAGACTTCACACAGTCTCTTTCCTAACACAATTGGTTCTCATGATTGTGTTCATTTTGGCCCTGAACAAGTCTTGATTTTCATGAGTGCTTTAGAGAATTCAGCCTTTAAAATTCTCATAGAAGCGGCCCCTTCACACCTATAAAGGTGACTCCTATTAGGAATATCCTACAATACCACACTTGGATTTTTCAAGGTATAAGAGTCAATAAAAGCATTGTTTATCCTAATAAACTCTGTAGGCAACACTAGTTTATCATAGGAATAGGTAAGAAAAAAATATCTCCTTAGTGCTTCTTTTGAATCACGCAAAATTCGGTTGTCCCTTTGAACCTAGATCTTGGGATCTTCAGTCAACTAGGTTGGGTTGCCATTAAGGTGACTCTTGTGTGAAAGGCTTTAATCACATTCCTCTCAATGTGCAATTTACTTGCTCTCTTATCAAACCTTTAGTAAGTGGATTCGCTATATTTTCCTTTGATTTTATATAATCAATAGAAAATATCTCATTTGAAAGCAATTGTCTAACGGTACTATGTCTACGACGTATATGTCTAGACTTACCATTATACATGTCACTTTGTATCCTACCAATTGCAGATTCGTTATCGCAATGTATACAAATTGCTGGCACAGGTTTAGGTCATATTGGAATATCCTCTAAAAATTGGCGAAGCCACTTAGCTTCCTCTCCTGCTTTGTCTAAAGCAATAAATTCATATTCCATTGTGGACCTAGCAATACACGTTTGCTTAGAGGATTTTCAAGATACAGCTGCATCACCAAGTGTAAAAACATAACCACTTGTTAATTTTGTATCCTTCATATCAGATATCCAGTTTGCATCACTATACCATTCAAGTACAACTGAATATCTTGTATAATGCAATCCATAATTCAGGGTATATCTTAAGTATCTAAGAACTCTGATAATTGTCTTCTAATGGTCTACTCTCAGATATTCGTATATCTACTTAATTTACTAACTGGGTATGTTATATCTGGTCTAGTGCAATTCATAACATACATTAGATGCCAATGATACGAGGGTATTCCAATTATGATATGCTTTTGCCAGTATTTTTAGACAGATGAAGATTTATATCAACTGGTGTTTGAGCAATGTTGTTTTCGTCTTTGTCGAACTTTTCAAGTATTTTCTCAATATAATGATAGTGAGATAATATAAGTCTACCAGATATTCTAGAAATTTTAATTCCTAATATAACATCTGCAATACCCAAATCCTTCGTGTCAAATTTACTGGACAACATTTTCTTGGTAGATGTAATAATATAATTATTACTACCTATAATAAACATATCATCCACATATAGACAAACAATGACATATCCATTATTTGTGTCTTTAACATAGACACATTCATTAATTGTGAAACCATTTGACATCATTACCTTGTCAAATTTCTCATGTCATTGTTTTGGTGCTTCGTTTAAACCATAAAGTGATTTAACAAGCCTACACACCTTCTTCTCTTGTCCCAGAGAAACAAACTCTTCGGGTTGGTCCATATAAATCTCCTCATTTAAGTCACCATTTAGGAAAGTTGTTTTCACATCCATTTGGTGTATCTCAAGATTATGCAACGCTGCAATAGCTATGAGCATACGAATAGATGTTATTCTCGTGACAAGAGAATACGTATCAAAGTAATCAAGACCTTCCTTTTGTTTATAGTCTTTAGCTACAAGTTTGGCCTTGTATTTATCAATTGACCCATCAATTTTCATTGTTCTCTTGAAAATATATTTACACCCCAATGGTTTACTCCTAGGAGGAAGATCTACCAACTCTCAAGTGTGATTTTGCATGATAGATTCAATTTCACTATTTATAGCTTCTTTCCACATAGGTGCCTCAGGAGTGGGCATCGCCTCATTAAAGCTTTAAGGCTCATTTTCTAATAAATATGTTAGAAAATCAGGACCATAGGACTTGGAAGTCCTTGCCCTCTTATTGCATCAAATTGCCTCTTCACTTTCTTCATTTATAGACTCATGGTCTATATTACTAGTTGCAGTATCATTAGTTCTTTTAAGAGAACTCCCATCACATGTATTTTTACTAGGAAAGATATCTTCAAAGAATGATATATTTCTTGACTCAATAATTGTATTGACATATATACCAGGAATATCATATTTATGCACTAGAAAATGATATGCACTACTATTTATTGCATACCCAATAAATATACAATCAATAATCTTAGGTCCTATTTTAATCCTTTTGGGAATAGGAACCATCACCTTAGCCAAACACCCCCACACTTTTAAATATTTTTAGGAAGGATTCTGACATTTCCAAATTTTATTAGGGGTTTTGTCTAACTTCTTGTGGGATAGTCTATTTGAAATATAATTTGCTGAAAGCAAAGCTGTCCCCATAAGTTCTGAGATAATTCCGAACTAATCAACATGACATTCATCATCTCTTTTAATGTTCTATTTTTACGTTCAGCAATCCCATTTTGCTAAGGTATATAAGGTGTAGAAGTTTGGTGAATAATTCCATGTTCTTGACAGAACTTATCAAAAAGTGCATTATATTCACCACCTCGATCACTCCTTATTACCTTAATCTTTTTGCCAAGTTGATTCTCAACCTCATTCTTATAATGTATAAATTTTTTCAATGCTTCATCTTCACTCCTTAGCAAATATACATAGCAATATCTTGTGCAATCATCAATAAATGTAATAAAGTATTTCTTCCACTTCTAGTTTGAACATATTTCAAATCACATGTATCACTATGAATTAACTCTAGAGGTTCAGTACTTTTTTCAATATTATGAAATGATGCTCTAGTTAATTTTGATTCAACACATGCCTCACATTTATGACTTGCATCAATATTAAATTTAGGCAATAATTTTAAATTCATTAATTTACGTAAAGTATCAAAATTTACATGTCCTAATCTACTATGCCTTATATTAGAGGACTCAACCATATAAGTAGAAGATGTGTTCTTATTATTAAAATCAGATACAGTAGTCATTACATTCATCTTAAAGATCTCATCACTTATATATCCCTTACCTACATAAATCCCACTCTTGGTGAATACAAGTATGTCAGACTCAAAAACCAACCTAATACCTTTCTTACTCAACACTGATCCAGACACAAGATTCATTTAAATTTCTGGAACATGGAACACATCATTGAGAGTAAGTTCTTTTCCGGAAGTCATCTTCAATATAACCTTTCTTTTGCCTTCAACTTTGGAAGTAGAGAAATTTTTCATGAAGAGTTGTTCTCCATTATTAATTGCTTCATATGAAGAGAACATCTTATTATCCAAACATATGTGTGTAGTGGCCCCACTGTCCACCCACCATTCCTTGGTATTTCCCACCAAATTTACTTCGGATACAACAGCAGAAAAACTTATGTTAGAAATATTTTCAGAAAGTTTTTCTACCTCAGTTATATAGGTTTGGGCAGCCTTCCTCTTGTGGTTCACTTGTGCTTTACGGCTTCGACAATCTTTAGCACGATGTTCCGGTTTATTGCACACAAAGCAGTTGCCTTTGTACCTTTTGGAATCACCACCTTTGGCCCCTTGTTGGCCAACATACTTTATTTTCTTGTTGGTTTTATGTCTCTCTTCAATCACATGTGTCTTTGACTTCATGGAATGATTACCCACTTTCTTTTCGGAGACTCTATTGTCCTCATCAATCTTCAATCTCAGGACCAAGTCTTCAAGCTTCATTTCTTTGCGTTTGTGCTTCAAATAATTTTTGAAATCCATCCAATTTGGCTATAATTTCTCAATAATTGCAGCCACTTGGAAAGACTCATTAAGCACCATCCCTTTGGCATGAATCTCATGTAAGATCACTTGAAGATCTTGAACTTGACTTAGTCTTGGAAACCACCATTTTGTAGTCAAGGAATCTGTGCACAATAAATTTCTTCATTCTGGCATCCTCCGTCTTGTATTTTCTATTCAAGGATTCCCACAGCTCTCTAGCCGTCTTAATTGGACTATACACATTATATAATGTGTTATCCAATCCATTGAGGATATAATTTTTGCACAGAAAATCAGAGTGCTTCTATGCATCCACCGCAGCAATAACTTGGCGGTCGGTCTCATTCTCATTACAAACAGGAGCATCCTCACAAATAAACCTTGCAACATTCAACGTTGTGAGATAGAACAACATTTTCTGTTTTCTTCTCTTGAAATCGTTCCCATTGAACTTTTCGAGTTTCTCCCCATGAGACATATGAGTAGGCACAGAAATAGACATCATAGGCGCAACATGATTTGTAATAGCATGAACATTATTATTATTTGCATCCATTTCTGATAAACAATTATTATAAACTATTCAAAAATAGGAAAATAGTAAATTATTAAAACATAGACAATCTATGTAACTATTTTGTGTCACTGTTTTAAAGTTACTGTTTAAATTAAACACATAAACAAAACATACAAATTTTTTATAAAATTTTTCAAGCCTCTTCAAACTATCACAAATTGTAAAAACAAGTTTTAACAATTTACAATATTTTAGAACGCTAAAACATGTATCAGAAAGACAACAAGTAACTAAACTAATAAGAGAAAATCTATCTTAAGATTGTTGTATTTGGGGTATTCAAATATTGTAAAATCACTTATTGAAATTTCTGGTTTGAAATATGTAACATATACTAAAATAATATCAACAAATATGAAATAGTTACACATAAGTGGTACAAGGAAAAGGTTACAACAGTCTTACGAAAGTGTAATAACAAACAGTTATAAAAGTGTAGCACGCGAAAGTGTAACAGCAAACAATGACGAAAGTGTAACGTGTAACCGTTTCTGATTTAAGCAATATAAATACTAACCCGATTGAAGGACAAAAACTTTTATTGAAGTTGATATAGATTAAGGCTAGTGTTTGACACTACGTCCTTAAGATAGATTTCACTCCCACACACGATGCTTATGGAATAGCGAGCGTCTGCCTCCCAGAATAGTCACCACACTAAAAGTAGGGGTGGCAATCGTGTCGTGTCGTGTCCTGTCCAGGTCATGTCAAGGCTAGTTTGGGTTGAAAACACATCAACTCAAACACGACCTACGAACTAAACGGGTTAGGTCATTTGAACATGAACACAACTCGACTCGAAACACGACTAACCCGACACGACCTGTGACCAGAGATTTACACAAGTCGTGTTCGGGTAAACACGACCCAACCAACACGATCCAACCAGACATGACCTAACAAAAAAGAAAAAATTTAGACATGCTAGAGCAACTCCAATGGGCTATCTATAACACCCTTCTTAGCTATTTTACATAGGCAATCGACAAATACAGTCTCCAAGGGACTAGCTATTTCCCATTGGCATCAGTTGGCTATCTATTCCTGGCGAGGGCAAAGGAGGTCGCTACTCTATTTTTTGCGCCAACAATACAGGCTTTGCAAAAGGGTTCATCGTCTTCGTCGTCCAAAAGGCTTCATCATTTGAGCTCTAGTTTCATCGCAGATCTGGCTTCATCGCAGAAGGCACAAATCTTAGGCACAAATTCCAAGTTTTTTTACTCTCCTTCACTGTACACTACTCTCACACTTCACCCTTCTCCACCACTTCAATCCGAACCCCCACCACCACCCCTCCACTCTCTCTCCCTCAAAGCCTCGCCGGAATCTGATAGCTCACCTCTACTTTTATCCCTTATTTTAAGGGCGTATCTGAGTTTGTTTACCAACATTTTAGCATTAACAACTCATTTAGATATTTAATTCAACTTCCTTTGACAACTTTGATGGTTCTTAATCTTCTTTTGGTCTTGATCAGACTGGGCTGCAAATTTCCAATTCTTTCTGGGTATTGAATATTTTGAGTTTCTGGGGGTGGAATTTTGAATTGGTTTGTCGACATGTGATTCGGGTAATAGAAATTTTTATTTTCCCGAGAAGTTCGGAGTTGGGTAATGGGGATTTTGGATTTTCAGAGAGAACAATGAAATGTGTGTTGGATGTTTTGAATTGTTCGGGAAAATTAGGGGGTGGATATTGGAGATTCAGACTGGGTATTGGAGGCATTGAATTTTGATCATTCACTCAAGAATCTGAATATGATCAACTTGGGTTTCTGCAACTCAAGGCCACCATGAAGTATCTCAAAATTGAGTTTAAGCTTGCAAGTATATCTTAAGTCTATTGTGCACATTGATCTCATGTGAGAACTGATTTGTTTTGGTCAAGTCTCAGCATTTGTGTTGTCATCAATATGGTGATAACATGTCATGCTACATAGTATTTTAGATTTTAATAATTAATAGTTAGTTAAAGCTAGTTGAAGTGGTTTGCTAAAATAGATAGCGTGGTTAGAGTGAGTTTGAAAAGGTGGTTAGCTAAAGTAGATAATGTAATCAAAAAATATATTTTTACTAGCTAGTTTACATAGCCTCCTTGGAGTTGCTCTTACAAATATCCCAAATACAAATCTACATAAAACAAAGGCATTAAAAGCATTACAAATATCCCAAAACAAATACAAATCTCCATAATATTACAAATATTCAAAAAGCTTTACTAATATTACAAAGCAATATTACAAACATCTTTCAAATCTTTGTCATCTCCTAAATCTGGCCAACATCAACAATCAAGATCCACAATCCCCTATAAGAAGTCCACATAAAAAGAGTTAGGTTTTATGACTCAACACATACCAAAAAACACATAAGATTGAGTAAAAGAGTTAAGTTTTATTACTCACACACATCAACAATCAAGATCCACAATCACATTTGAACATTGCACCGATGCATCCTCCTCATTTTTGTTCAAAGTCGGATTTATAACATCTTCTACCAGCTCTTCCAATTGCACTTGTGAATTTTCTAAATGACAATAAAAGAAGCATATAAATAAAGAATTCAATATTTGTTAAAATAATTAAATATCGCAATCATCACAAATTATATTTATTACCTTTTTTCTGCACATAACCAATCCCTAGTGCACATCAAGGCCTCCACAATATAAGGCTTCAAAGCACTACGGTATTGGTCAAGATCCCGACCACCAATACTAAAAGCTGATTCTGAAGCAATCGTAGAAATTGAAATAGTTAACACATCACGAGCCATAATAGCAAGTTCTGGATAACGATATTGATGAGCTCTCCAATAATCAAGAACAAGAAGTTCTGTTTCTATGTCAATCCTAGGCTCATCCAAATACAATTGCAATTGATTTTTTTGTGTTTTAAGACTAGATGCATTGCTCTCAATGACAAATGCCTACATTATCAAAACCACAAACTTTCAAATCATAAACTATTAATAGTATTAATCTAATACAATAAAAACTATAAAACAAAAAATTAAATACCTTCAAATCTAACACAGGTTGTGAGTTCAAGATTGGCTCACAAGCAACTAAACCACCATGGGGAACAGTCGATGATTGAGAAGAAGAGGTGACAAAAGATTTGCTCATATACTCATCAAATAGAGAAAAAAGTTTGTCTCGAATATGAAAATACTCAAGAGAGCCTTCACCATAAAGCTTCTTATAGCACCACTCCACAAAGTCAAGTTTATACTGAGGATCTAACACAATTGCAATGGCCAATATCATGCTATACTCCAACCAATACTTCTCAAATTTTCCATACATTTGACAAGACACTCTTCTCATAAAAGTATCCAAACTTTGCATTTCTCTATTCAAAGTCAATTGAATACTGAAAACTTGCTGAAAATATAAGTTTGATGTGGGATACTAGGTGCCAAAAAAGATAACAGTAGTATCATAGAATTTTTTTAAAAACATCTGAATCTTTTCAACTTTGATCCATTTCTCTTGAGATGGGCAATGCTTAAAATTAGAATTCACAAGTTGCAAATGACAAAAGGCACGATGGTAGTAAATTGCACTTGCAAGCATCAAATATGTTGAGTTTCATCTAATAAGAACATCTCGCCTCAAACTTTGTTTGCTATCTAAAGATGTTTGTATAACACACTCTAAGAATTTTTGTTTTCTTGCCTGAGAACCTTTTACATACTTGACACAATCTAACTTTTTTCACAGCTAAATTTATTTCTTTCAACTCCTCTTGCACAATCAAATTTAGAATATGAGCACAACAACGAATATGAAAAAACCCACCATCACCAAGCAAAGCATCTATCAAATTAAGTTGATTCTTAAGCATATCAACCATGACATCATTTGCAGAAGCATTATCCAAAGTAATTGAAAACAACTTTTTCTTAACCCCTCATTTTGTCAACAAACCATAAATCTTGTCAGTCAATGCAATGCCAGTGTGTGGAAGAGGTATATAAGAGAAATTCAAAATTATTTTTTGCAATACCAATTCTTTGTCGATGAAATGTGTTGTGAGACTTAAATACCCATCGGTAGCAATAGATGTCCACAAATCAGAAGTCAAACCAATCCTGCCAGGTATGTCATGCAAGATAACAGATAACCTACGCATCTCTTTTGCATGCAATTTCAGAATATCAGAATTAGTTGTGTCTCTTGTAATAAATTTGACATCTGGATTTAAGTAGCTAAAGATTTTTCTAACACATTCATACTCAACGAATTAAAAGGGCAAATCATATCTAATTATTGCACGTATTAACATTTCTCGAAATTTTTCCTCGTTAATCTTCAAAGACCTTGCAGTAATAGACTCTTGACCTTGACTTAAAATCATCTAGCCCACATCATGTTATTTCTAACAAGTCTTTAAATGACGCCATAAATTACCAGTTTCATAGTTACTCGCAGCATTAGACTCAATCTTACATTTGTTGCATTGTGCCTTTAAAACATTGTTTTGATTTACATACTTTTTAAAAAAATCTCATACCTCTGACGTAGAAGTACGTTGCCGCTTTTCATCATTTGTATTATCTCCATTTTCTGTATCTGGGGCATCATTGGATGTATTCTCAATATTGACATCCATAGTCGGTTGAGTACATGATTTATCCTCCATTTTCCTAGCAAGATTATTAGCCAATTAGAAACCTAATGAACATTCAAAAAATTCAAAAGTAACTTAAAGCTAAAGTTAGAACAAATAAATACAATTACATAGAAATAAGCAAAAAATCTAATAAATAACGCACTTGACTTAACGTAGCAATATACGACGTTGCATGTAAATAAATTTAACAAGAATAGTACAAATTTATTTTTAATTTCCATCCATCCTACCAAAACAAATGAAGGAAAGTGTATCCCTTATACTTTCCATTTCTTATACTTTTCATTATTCCTACCAAATGGAGTATAAGTTATGGTGTAAAAAATTGCTCAATTAAGTTGGTGATTGAGTTATTCTTCTACTGGTGAAATCGGATGTGAATTTTTTATGTACACATGTCAAGTACATAAAATCTTCATTTTTTTTTAAATTATATCAAAAAAATAAAAAATAGAGTAGAAATAATATAGGGGTGAGACTATTTAATCCTCTTATTTCAAACTATTAAATTTATCTCATCTATACTCACACTCCATTAATAACCAAGTCTATTCCATTTATACCCCTCTAATTAAACTATTAAATATATTTTAAAAAATTGAAACAAAAATAGTAATTAACATGAAATTTCAATGTTCCTAGAGACCTAATATGTTGAGTTCCATCTAAGCTCAAGATCAAATATGTTGAGTTCCAATCGCACTTGATTTAATGTATAACCAATTTAAGCTCAAGATCAAATTAAAATGCTATTGTATGGAATCAGTCATTCTTTGCTTCAAAAGGACCAAGAGCTTGCCTAATCAATGGGGAAAATTCATCATTTGTTTTTTAGGGCCTCATGGTTACTATGAAGTGCAATGACTTTACTATATTACCTTGAAATTAGGAAAATAACAAATTATATTTGAATGTTAAGAATATATCACTACACATGACCGTATTAACTTTCACTACACAAGACCGTATAAACTTTCACCATATACTCTAACCTGAACACACCACACCATAAAGAAATCGAATGGAAATACTGTGTGTGAGCCCATGGATATGTGCGTGAGTTTTAAGAAATGCCTTTTTATAATTTTTTTTGAGTTTCAGAAGCATGAATCCTTGCATCATTGTTTCACATAATTTTTTGCAGAAATGATGTTGGAAGGCATCAAAGCCCCGAAAGCCACCAAAGAAACTTTAAAAAATAAACAAAATCTAGGAATCTTATCGTAAGAAATTGGTCATGAATGTGTGATTTATAAGGCTTGTAACATAAATCAAAACTATAACAACCTAACTACATCAAAACCGACTTTGCAAGAAAATAAGAAACACTACATTCATTACGGTTTACGAAGAACAAGAGTAACGGTGACCCTTGGAAAGATAGAGAAAAAGCAAGAGAGAGAGAGCTAACCTGGTCGTCGACGCCAAGCCAAGAAAGATAAACAGAGGGAAGAAGGGAGGCTGGCTGGACAGAGGGAAAGAGGGAGGCGGACTGGACAGAGGGAAGGAATGAGGTAGGTCTGCTGGATAGAGGAAAATGGGAAATGAAGTTAGGGTATGAAAAAAATAATTAAATTCTTTATATAGTGATGGGTCAATTCGGGTCAAAACAGGTCAGGCGGATTCGTGTTAACCCAATTAAATACACGAGTCAATTTGGATAAATTCGGGTTGAACCCGAACACGACTCATTAACACTTTGTGTTGACGGGTCGTGTCATACACGGGTTGGCATACAAAAATTGTCAACCCAAACCCTTAAAATTCGTGTCGTGTTCGTATCAGATTATCGTGTCGTGTCAAAAATTGTCACCCTTAACTAAAAGACACAATTTAAGAAGACAAATGCAACCAATAGACACCACTTGTAACTGTTCTTTATGAATAGTTACAACTCTATTTTCAGACAATAAATCTGAACCAGTACGATCCAACGAGTACCGAAAATTAATTTCGGGTTAAGAAATTCTCGCCCATTAATTTAAATAAATTTTCTCCAAGAAGATAGGGCTCGATCTAAACCAGTACCCGAGCTTGGCTGGGTCAAGTCGAGGCGTGGTGGGCGGCACGTGTGTGCGGTTGAACCGTAAACATGTAGGTGCTCGCTCCGCTCATAAAACTGTGGTACCCCTTAGGGCCCAATCTCATAGAGCAAAATTGGCATATATATGCTCATGTTGAATATCTTTCTCAACCAATGTGGGACTGGTGTCAAATCCAACATTGCACATCCTTTATTTTCACACTTCAAGAGATCACTTTGAAACCTATTTTCTCATTCATTTCTTACTCGATTTGAGCAAGTGAATATACTACATTATTCTCCTCATGAAGTAGAATATGAACTCATGAAAATTTATTTAAAATAACAATCGAGTCACACTTTAATTTTGGCTCAAATTCCACCAAAAACTCAATTTTTTACGCTTATAAAATGTTTTGGTTCCAACATAACTTGTCAAACATCTAGATACCAACACCTGTAACACCCCGTATTTTATTTTATAAATGTATATAGTTATATGATAGATAATGATTGTGGAAATGAGGATATGTATAATGATGTAAGAATGAATCACATAGGTTAAAACATTAGAAATGAATAATTGGGAGACAAATGGATTTGGGAAGTTTAACTTTCAAAGACGTTTGAGATTGGAATTAGTTATTAGATAAGTTTCTAAATATTTTTAGGTCAAAATAATGTTTCCATTGAATACAGAAGGTCAAAAAACCTTGGGAGAGGCAATATGAGGTGCATTGGAAGCTTGAAAGTACTCCGGAATAAAAACACAAATTTCGTAAATTTTGGGTAGAAAATATTTTACACACCTCTTAGTATTTTGATCATAAATTTTTATTCTTATATCCAATTGATTTGAAATTTGGATATTATATAGTGGACATCTAGGTCTACAAAAGTGTGTCTCATGAAAATTTTTCAATTCGACCTCAAAATGGGTCAAAACTGCCTTGGAAGTTAGAGAAAAAATCTGTCTGTTGAATAGTACCGGTACCGGTACACCTGATAAAAATCTGAATGTTTACTATCGCGACCTTGATACAATTTTTTGGGCCTATAAATACTTTAGGCCGCTTCCTTAGTCGTCCATATACCATTCTAAACCCTAGATAGCTTGCGAGAGAAAGAGAGAAAGATCAAAACAACAGATCAAAATAGAATTACACCCCATAGAAATCAAAACCCAAATTTCTCAAGAACACCATTCTTCTCCTCTCCTCTTCTACACTTTTACTACACCTATACTCACACCTCTTGGAACCCTAAGAGAAGACAAGAAGGAGATCTTTGGAGCTTGGGTTAGCTCAAAACTCTTGGATTCAAGGTAGGGGATTTCTTCTCTTTCTCTTACATTGAGGCTAGGTTTACTTATATGTATTCTTTACACTCTAAATTTTATATGTATGCTATAAATCATTGTTTCTTAATACCTTGTGACTACTACCATGATTTAAACAATACTATTGTTTGATTAACCCTTGAATCCTTTTTCTTTCTTAAAACCCTAGATTCCAAGAGAGATGAACCTTTCTTTAAATTGTTCTTAATTCTTGATTTCAAAACTTTAGTGTTGAATATTGTACAACAAAATAATATAGATTATGATCTCTCGCATATTTTCTTGGATTATTCGATTACATGACACATGTGAGAAAAATTGGGGATTTTACTATATTTGTGAAATTGTTGTGAATTGAGCATATTCTTGGTTTCCTCATTGTATGGTTGTTGTGATGGACTTGGATTACCTTCGAGAGATTCCGTAGAGTGTTAGAAGTTAGTCTACCCCAGTGGGGGTGAGATGGTTTCCTAGCACTTGTAGTGGGTTGTCATTTGGTAATGAAACCACTATCGTTCACTGGAGTTCGGACATGAGATAGTATACTTTTCCTAGGAAGGGACTCGTCACTGCCATTGGGATGGTAGACGCCCTTTCCTAAAGTGTTTGTGATTGTGATTGTGATTGGTGGACTAGGTATAATCGTTGGGTAGATTCATGGGAAACAATCATCATACATGGTACGGGGATGAACCGAAAATACATGGAATTATGAGTTGGGTCGTTCTTGCCGATGCATTG
>JAHQCQ010009775.1:0-16091 GCA_023539305.1 Ilex asprella | reverse complement strand
CCACTGGTTTTCCATAAATGCCAGAATAAAAAACATATTATTCCAACAATTAATGTTAAACAACTTTCCCCAAACAAAAAACATATTATTGCCCCAAATAGTGTTCAATTCTCTAAGCTATGCATACACTCTAAATAATAGCCATTCCCAATATCAATTCTGAGGTTGTAAGTGAGGATTACCACAAGATTTTAATGGATAGGAGTACATTGATCTGGAATCTTGGAAGGAACAAAAGAATTGTTAGAAATGCCTTTCACACCGTCATATCTGGAAAACAAAATAGAAAGAAGTAATCAGTTAAAAAATTCCAATGGAAACAATAAAATGAGCATGTTTGCTATTTTCTTCAAAACAACACCATATACGTTAATATGTGCTTCTTCAAAAAAAATGAATACTTGATCAAGATAAAAAGATATGGAGAAATAGCATTGCCAAGCCCAAGTTCCCTTGCCCCTAACTTCTTCCAAAGTTCCTTTGAGAACCTAGGGGTTTGAATGCAATCTTTTATCAACCATTCATATTTGCAGGAAAATTCACATCAAGAAAAGAATCTACTCATCATCTAAGAACGATTCGAATTGAATCAAAGGATCACAAATTTCAACTACAAAAGTAATTACATATTTCATGAAACAGAAAGTTTGAGTACAGAGATTAGTCTGTGTTATTGCACAAATCCACTGTATAACAATGCAATATTAACAAATCAATTAAATAAGGCAAAAGGAAACATACGTGAGAAGAAGCTGCAATGCCAGGCCCGGGTACCGGATTTCAATGGTGTTAGAATGTTCAGGAACAGAAAATGTGTTGAGAGAGTCAACAAAAAGGCCCAAGCTTACTCCGATTCGAGGCCGTCCTTGTGCACTATACCCGTAACTAACAAAAAGCTACAAAAATCAACAAACAAATCAAGGTAAACATTTCAATTTTACTTTTTCCCCAAAAACCGAAGAAACATAACAAAAAAAACAGAACCCATAATTCCACTTCAATATACACCACAAAGAAGAAAAAGGGAAAAAGAGAGTAAGAAAAAGATAAGAACTGAACATTGTGGGAAACTATTTTAACATACACCAGAGAAAATAAAAGGAGAAAGAGAAACCAACCTTTTGGTTAAACTTCTGTTCATCGGCAGCACCAGAGCAAACCTATTTGGGTTTTTCGATTCCGATCATCGTGTGCTGATCGGAGGAAGGTGGGAGAGGCCGATTTGGAGGATCGATCTTCCCGCTGTGAGTCGCCACAGGCACGCTCAAATTCACATCGTCGGAGGACGTTGTTGAGACAGAATATGGTTTTGGGGGAAGTGACCGATTGGTTTTTGGGAGGTTTGCAAGTGGGCTGGGTTGGGTTGGATGGAGTTTTTTTTTTTTTTGGGTGGGCTAATATTTAGTGGTAATTTTTTTTTTTCAACTCCGGGCTTCAGCCCACCATAGCCCACCAATAGATCCGCCCTTGCCTGTCTGATGCAACTCTTTTTTTTTAGGAGGGGAGAGAGAAAAGGGAGGAGAGAGAAAGATTTGAACCATTGAGTTCACAAATCATTCAGTACCATTAGCCAAAAGGGCCACTGGTATCTGTTGCAGCTCATAAACCTCAGTACTCCTCACCTGATCCCATGCATGCTCAGCACAGGCCATAGCTGACAGTAGGACTCCACCCTCGGAGAGCTGCCTCCACATATCAAATGTTAGATCACCCAGCAAACCAGTGGCCAAGAACGTAAAACTAATAAAACAGCTGACCGAGTGATTGTGAAACCACCTATAATAATCAATAATGACCAACTCGAGTTGCATCTTAAAAGGCGATCCCAGTGCCAAACCATCGGGTGTGAAGGTGGCAATGGGACGCTGGCAGGCTCTATCCTTTGGCATTGCTTGCCACAAAAATAGGTCCATCCCTACAGACCCTTAAAAGGCTTCTGACAAAAAGGTAATTCTCGAGCCTCCGCCACCTCAGGCTTCTCAAGATGATGATGGGGATCTCAAGTCACCATACTTAGCTCATCAGTGTCACACCTTGGATCAACCAGGCATACAACGTATGTTTCCTCGACACGCACAAGCATGTAATGTAACTAACACACCACAGCGTGATATCGTAGGCCAAAACCCACATAACATATAATCCATACATTGCAAAAAGCTCAACTAACGTACATCAGATGCAACTAGCAGAACTGTCCAAGGCCAAGTTACATTTCAATATATAGGCATACAACTTATTAAAATTACATGCTTTACAAACTCGCACACTATTTAACAAAAAGAAAGAAGGGCAATTCCACTATTCACATACTTTCTCGCCTCCTGCTAATTTGAAAAGATGGAAACTAGGATGAGCGTCAATAATTTAGTAGAATAACTCAATTCTAGGTATGCGAGTTTAAAAATACATAGCTTAACATGATTGCACAAGCGAAAAACGAGTATTTTATGCATATATATATGAGAAAACATCATCATTTCATGTGAATTTCATATGAAACAGTAACATTTAAGCGAAACAGTATCGTAACGAGTTCAAAATTTCAATATAGTGCTACACCGACGGACAATAATCCTAATAGACCATTCAGGGTCCATATGAACACTTGGAATTGATGTGAGTGAAAAAGGGATACAAATTAAATGTAGAGCCCCTGTATATATAGTCAAATAATAAAGATACAATAAGGATAGAAAGGTAAAACAAAGATAAAATAAAACCCTAATAGGTTTATTAGGAAATCCCTAATAAACTAGACTATATCTCCAACACTCCCCCTCAAGCTAGGCGCAAAGATATCAACCAAGCCGAGCTTGACAACAGAGTCCCGGAGAATGGATAGAGTGACAGGTTTGGTGAACACATCTGCAACCTGATCACTAGTTCTCACAAACAATGGAGTGACAATACCACAGCTAACCTTCTCCCAAAGAAAGTGAACATCGATCTCTATATGCTTCGTCCTCTCATGTAGTACAGAGTCAGAAGCGAGCTGAATAACAGATCGATTATCACAATATAATGTGGATGGAGAAGTCACTGGAAATCCCAACTCGCCAAAAATCGATCGTAGCCAGATAATCTCACATGTGCCAAGTGCTAGTGCCCGATACTCTGTCTCTGCTGACGAGCGGAAAACAACTGCCTGTTTCTTGCTCTTCCAAGAGATAAGATGAGTCCCTCGAAAAGCACAAAAGCCTGTAGTAGATCGACCATCACACACTTTCCCATAATCTGAATCTGAATAACAAGCTGGAGAATCAGTCTGAGATCCTGATGCATAGAACAACCCAAGTCCAGGACAAGACTTGAGGTACCGAAGAATATGATAAACTGCATCAAGATGAGGCTGACAAGGCCTGTGCATGAACTGACTAACTTGGCTAACAGCGAATGAAATGTTTGGCCTAGTATTGGCTAGGTAGATAAGTCTACCTACCAATTTCTGATAGACATTCGGATCTCTCAACTCCTCACCTTTAGCAGTAAGCTTCAGGTTTGGAATCATGGGTGATGATGTCGGTTTGCACCCCAGCATCCCAGTATCTGAGAGAAGGTCTAGAACATACTTTCTCTGAGAAAGAACAATACCCCTGCTGCTACAGGCAACCTCAATCCCAAGAAAGTATCGCAGAAATCCAAGGTCCTTCACATCGAAGGCCTTCCCAAGGTCTACCTTGACCTGCGCAGTCCCAGAAATATCATCTCCAGTAATAATACTATCATCAACATATACCAAAAGGATGACACACTGTCCAGAAGTATTCCTTCGAATAAAGCAGGTATGATCAGAATGACATCTGGTGAACCCCAAATGTACGACTACATCACTAAAGCGAGAGAACCAGACTCGTGGTGACTGTTTCAATCCATAAAGAGACTTACGCAGTCGACATACCTTTCCAGCATACTCCCCCTCACCACGATAGCCCGGTGGTGCATCTATATAAATAATCTCATCCAGATCACCGTGAAGAAATGTATTCTCCACATCTAACTGATGAAGAGGCCAAGAGTACTCCGCAGCCAGAGAAATAATCAATCGAACAGTAGTCAATTTTGCCACGGGGGCAAATGTGGCACCAAAATCACGACCTGGTACCTGAGTAAAGCCCTTCGCCACAAGCCTAGCCTTGTGACGATCAATAGTACCATCTGCAAGAAACTTCAGGGTGTAAACCCAACGACAGCCAACAGGATTCACTCCTGAAGGTAAAGAGACAATATCCCATGTATGATTACGCTGAAGAACGTCCATCTCCATCTGCATGACAAGAACCCACTGGGCCTCCCGCATAGCCTCTGAAACAGAACGAGGAACTGGCGTATCCGATAAGGCCATGCTATAAGCTCGAAATGTAGGAGATAGATCACCATAAGAAACATAAGCAGAGATCGGATATAAAATCCTGGCGGTCCAACAATAACGATCAACTGGATGGCGATCACGCCGCGGATAACGACGCCCTAAATCATCATCCTCCACGAACAATGTCTCATTAGATAACCTAACTGGCTCAGTACCTACAATCTCATCACTACTAACAACAGGTGCAACAATATGCTCAACGAATGGAGACGGATTACCTGCATCGCCTGAGGTAGAAGGGACATCAGCAGGGGGTGAGAGCGAGGGCGACGAACATAAACTTGCAAAGGAAGAGAGACAGGTGACTTTGTACGGACAGGAATGACTGGCTCTGGAGAATGAGAGACTGATGACTCTGTAGTGATTGTGACCAATAGCTCTGGCTTCTGTGGTAATGGAAAATCAAAGGGAGTGTCATCAACTGGAGGGAGAGACACAGGACTAGAAGAAAAATAAAGAATATGCTCAAGAAAAGTCACATCTAGACTGTGATACATACGTCGCTTGACAGGATCATAATACTGATACCCCTTAGATTGATGACAATAACCCACGAAGACATAACGAATTGCTTTATCATCAAGCTTATGACGAGTAGGAGACCAATCCTGAACAAAACATGTGCAGCCAAAAACACGAGGGGGGACCGAAAAAAGTGTCTGCTCAGGGAATAAGACCTATAAGGGAGTCCTATGCTGAAGAACACGACTCGGTGTACGATTGCACAGAAAGATGGAAGTCAAAACTGCAAAATGCCAATAAGATTTAGGTACCCCCATACCTCTAAGCATACAACGTACCATCCCTATCAGACTCCTATTTTTCCTTTCAGCAACTCCATTTTGTTCAGGAGTATATGGACAAGTGAGTTGCTGGAGGATACCCTGAGAAGAAAGGTGAGATACTAAGGCATCAGACACATATTCTTTGGCATTATCCGATCGAAGAGCACGAACAATGACATCGAATTGTGTCTTAATCATCTGGAGAAACTGAGTGATTATCTGGAGTACATCAGACTTCCTATGCAAAAGGTAGACCCAAGTACAACGGGTATGGTCATCTATAAATGTCACATAATATCGAGCACCTGACAGAGCAGTAACAGGAGAGGCCCCCCAAATGTCAGAGTGTATTAGGTCAAATGGCTTGAGTGACTGATACATGCGAGGAATATAACTGGTCCTAACATGTTTCGATAGAGAACATATAACACAGTCAAGTTTACCATCAACACAAGCATTATGCAAAGCAGGAAACAACATACATAAATATTTAAAATTTGTATGTCTAAAACGGTCATGCCACAACTTAACAGTTTGTGACGAAAAATCATAACGACAAGTATTAGATAAAATACTAGCATGCAAGCTAGAAATAGATAAAGACAAAGCAGGTGCAGGTAATGTAGGTGGAGGTGGTGTAAGTGGAGGAACTGGTGAAACTGGAGGTGAATCGCCTAGATAATACAATCCCTCTCTCTCATGTCCCCTAATAATAATCCTCCTGGTACTCAGGTCCTGCAAATAACACGAATCAGATAAGAACACAACTGCACAGTAAAAATCTCTGGCTAACTGATGTACGGATAATAGATTCATGGCTAACTTTGGCGCATGAAAAATTAAATTTAATGTAAAGCCATTTGGGATGCGGACTGTACCCCTACTAACAATAGGGACATGTGTTCCATCTGCTAGCTGAACTTGTGCATGTAACTGCTCATCAAAAGTAGTGAAGTGACGGGCCTCACCTGTCATATGACCATTCGCACCCGAGTCCAACATCCAAAGAGGAGACGGACTGGTGCGAGCATGAAAGGCACGAGATATACCTGTAGTGGCAGTAGTAGAAGTCGGACCCTGAGAAGTGAGGGTAGACATAAGTATATCCAATCGGGAAGTGATAGCATCCATATCACTCTGTCAAAGTGGAACAGTAAGAGCAGCAGCAGTAAGAACAATAGGTGGTGGTATCTCAGCACTAGCAGCAGTACGACTGCGAGGAGGTGGCTTAAGCTCTGGATGGAGCTTCTAACAAGAAGCCCTGAGATGTCCTGGTCGACCACAATAATCACACTGACGAGTATCCCCTTGTCTACGCTGATCTGGGACACCCTGACGGCACTGGTCTGAGCGCTGTCCACCCCACACTGAGGATCCTGAACGAGATCCTGCAGCAGCTGCAAGGGCCATCTGGTCAGCTGGAGGAGTCAAGGTCGTAACTGGAAGTGATGCAATACGGACGCGGCGCTCATGCTGCTCAATCATCGTATACACCTCATAAAGCGAAGGAAGTGTCAACATCGACAAGATCAGGGAACGAGGCCCCTCAAACTCATCACGAAGCCCCATAAGGAACTTGTGAATCCTATCCTTCTGCTCTCGAGTATGCAAGAATGCTGCTCCCTCGGGCTCTATCCTCGGAATAGCAGCAAGAAGACGTAGAGTCTCATACTCAAGCCATCGCTGGGTCAAATAGCCATAATAATCCTGAACAGTCATATTTCCTTGCCGAGCATATGAGAACTCCTGAGAAAGCTCATAAACACGAACTCCCCGTCCCGACTGAGAATACATATCTGATAATGAACTTCATAGCTTCGAAACAGAACTATGAAACTGATGAATCCTGTAAACAGATGGCTTCATCGAGCTAAATAACCATCCAAGAATGGCACAGTTCTCAGAAAATCACGCAGAATATCCAGTGTCGTCATCAGCTGGCTTTGGGTGAGATCCCGTAAGCCAACCAAGTTTCCCTACCCAGCCTAAGAAAAGCTGAAATGATCGAGACCACTCAGCAAAGTTACGGCCATTCAACAACTGTGCTGTAACTTTCTGAGAGATCATGCCCGACAGTGCTGGTAATGCAACCGTACCAGTTGGTACAGTATACTGATCAAACATAAAAGTGGAAGTACCAGATATCTCAACAGTAGATGTGTTAACAGTAGAGGTCTCAAACCCCTCAGTAGTAGCCATATCAACAACAATACTAGGACACTCGTGACAAAAAAATAACTCTAAGATAAATAGAGGAATAAAATAAGGGAGAACAATATACCTCCAGTCGAATAGTAGCGATTTACTGCATGATTTAAATAAGGTCCAAAAAGCTTCCAAATAATTAAGTCACGGTGCCCAGAAATCCAATAAATATAAATAAATGATTTACTGCATCAAAAGCAAATTAACGAAGAAGAGGATCTGCTCCCTCCTAAAAAGTCCTACGGTCCCAAATAATTAGGCGCACGAAGGCAAAACACGAAGTTGTGACGAAGAATGCAACACGACAGTGTGCTGGTTCGCTGGGTTTGGGGCTGGTCTGGGTGAGGAATTGGTCTGGGTTCGTCGCCAGCAGTGTGCTGGTTGGAATGTTCAAGTATGTCGACTTTTGATACCAAGGTATGTTGGCGTTTGGCTGTATTGAGTATATTTTGGGTTCGTTTGTGTTGCTGGCAGTCGGTGGTAATGGAATGGGATTCTGCCGGGGACTGATGGAGTTGCTGATTGGCTGTGAAGACTTCTAAGTCGATGCTTGGGTTGATGGGGTCAGTCGGTGTGGGTTTGGCTGGCTATTTTTGGCTGTCGGTGGATGATTTAATATGACTTGGGTTGTCGGTGACTTGGGCAGTCGATATAGGCTGTCGATGTGGCCTGGTCGGTGATTGTGGAGAGGTGGTTGTTAATAGCCGGTGGGGAAGATGGAGAAGGCTAGGCTTGGGGTTGGGGATAGGGTTAGGGTTAGGGTTAGGGTATGACTCTGATACCAACTTGGAATAGATATGAATGAAAAAGGGATACAAATTAAGTGTAGAGCCCCTGTATATATAGTCAAATAATAAAGATACAATAAGGATAGAAAGGTAAAACAAAGATAAAATAAAACCCTAATAGGTTTATTAGGAAATACTTAATAAACTAGACTATATCTCCAACATGAACATATGATCCAACCTTCTGGGGGACTTGCACCCTGAAGAAGATATACTCCCTAGTCACAATTTGATACCCAAGTCCGAAGACCAACTAGGCCACATAGACATTTACAAACTCAATGACATCCTCTACGGTATCAAACTAGAACGTAAAACCTTTGTCACTCAAACCTGTGTGCACTTACGTTTAGTTCAAAAGGATCTTAGAGTTTCATTCAATATAAACAATAAATTATTTGTGCAAAAAATTGCACTCAAAACCCTAACTCAGGTCCAAATACCAAGTTAATATTCAAACCCTCAATCATACATTTTAAAACATGTAAGACAATCATAAATAATGTATTGAATATTTAAAATTGAATTCTAAAAAACCTTACTCTAATGTAGTGTATCAATCCGAAACTGCAAAAAATATGAGTTATTTTTTTGTAGAATTTCACACATACAATAAATAACTATCTAAGAGTGAATGCAAATTTAATTTGGTCAAAATCCCTCAAAAATTAGATCAAATCGATCATAGAGGGCAAAATAGACTTTTCACACCTTACTATGCTCGGAGTATCAGATTGCCCTCAAATTTTACATGGACCTCCATATGGATGTTATGGACATTTTGGGACCAACCAAAGGTCCATTGGACCTTGGACGTGCTCCTACGCGTTGATGGGGTGCCTAGGGGTCCACCCCCTCTTCGGCATTCACTTCATCTTGAACCTTTGATCATTTTGACTTTTGTCGTGAGTGCAAATTTTTTGCTCAACTACCCATGTTTGACCTCTTTGTTCTCCTACTCTCATACTCCAAATCTCTTGTTTTCAGAACCTACAAACTCCCCACATATCCTAGTTTCAAATCCAATTGATCTCACCCTTCAAATCTCACTTAAACCCCATCTGACCAATGCTCGCTTTTAAAAACAAAATCAAACATGCAACATTCGTTTTCGCCCCTCAAATAACCTCCCAATCCATTTATAAAGGCCATAAATAAGTTCCTAGGGTCCATTTTAGCTAGGGGGACCTCTCCTTTGAAGCCCAAACACAAAATTTGAAGAGATCAAACTTCCATGGCTTCAAACCCTAGCCTTTATCCTTTGACCCCCAAAACCACCACCACCAGCCATGGCTACCCCCAAAAACCACTACCAATCCACTCCATAAATAGCCAGAAACAATATTATACCAGTTAATTAATTAGATCAAACCACAACTCAAAACCCATTTAAAAAAAAAATGAAAAATTCGTTACTTTAAAACACCAATTCATACATCTACAATAACCCAAATCAAAATCTAACTATATTAGGAGATTCACCATTACAAATAAAGCTTGTTGTATACCTTTAGATGTTAGAAGCTGCCTCCTAGGAAAACCCAAAAATTCAAGTGTGTTTTCTCTCTCTAGATTTCTCTCTCTCTCTTTCTCCCCCACGATTTTTCCCGAGCCTTAACCCTTCCAACTCCAAGTGCTAAGTAACCCTCCCCCAATAAAGTTCATGTAGAGATTAGAAGCCCCCACTTGCCACCTAGCACCATAAGAAGAAGCTTGAAACTTTTTGGGCAATTTGGTCCTTTTCTAATTTTGGCCAATTTTCGAAAATTAATTAAAAATATATTTTTTTAAACTTTCAATCATGTTAAATAACTAGCTATAAAAATTCTAATTAATTTATTCGTACTTGAATTAGCCTTCAATTTAACCCGCGAAGTTCATCCAAATCCCCTAACTCCCCAATATACTCTAACCCTACTTTGTCCAGATGTTCATTTCGACTTGTTTTCTCTTCACCAGTCACGTTTTCACTCCAAATTCAAACCATGACCACTTCCAGAATCCTCTCGCACACCCTACGGTACTATAAATACCTAGTCCGTCTCTCCGAACTCCGAACCCTTAACCACACATGCACTCTTTCCTATCAGTACACTCAATCCCTGAACGCTAGGTCGTTACAATCCAAGTCCAACTGAACCCTCAGAGAAGCCTAGCCTAGAGAATTCATCAGCAAAATGTCATTCTCGTGTTGGGATCGTAGCTCTTTGGTATCCCTTGAGAATGAATGGTCGGGTGCTTAGATCAAAATGCTCCAAGCCATAGAACTTCATAAATTAGAACAAAGGTGAGGAAAAAAAAATCTCCACCAAAGCATGCAAATGCCTACCAGAACGAACTGCCAAAAGCCACAAAGTGCATCCACATGATCGATCGAGTAGTCCCTCGTACATGATAAGAACTGACCACAAATAGGAAAAGGCAACGGAATCATGCATCTCCAACAGAACCAACAATCGGAGCCCGTAGCTCATCCAAACTCGAGCAGACAACACAGGTTATCAACTTCCTCTTGTCAGTCCTCACAACATGGCCACCTAGTCGTAGGATCTGCAAAGGATACCCCAAAGTGAAAGTTGGTTGTCCCTCTGAGTCGACTCCTAAACTAATCCCAAGGATACCTAACCAGTTATACAAGTTCGGGACAAACTCCCCCACTGGCAAGCGAAGACTGCTGGTGTCGGGGAACCACCTCTCGGCTTACATATGGGCGTATGAACGACCCATTTGGATGAAAGGAATGAAGACAAAAGCGCCGAAGCCTACATCCCTGAAATGCATAGTCGGGATACGCCCTGTCCATTGCCTGCTTTGCGGACTTCTAATGAGGCCACGCAACAGTATTCCTCGTGGCCGAAGTTTGTAAAATTCTAAAGGCTTAGAAAAAAAATCATATTCATTTAAACAATAAAGTTGAAGGAAAAGACGGGAGTCAACTCACATATTGGAGCTTGGGCAGATATATGATCTCCAACTCCTTTGCAGTACGACCACCATAGCAGCCACTCTATCAGATGTGAATCTGTCACCTCTAATCACCTCCACCAATGTCTGTTGTAGCCTCATCATCAGCTGGTAACTGCTTCTCTTTCGGATCCTCAGCGATCTCAAGAGTATCCTCCTCAGGGGCATCACTGAGAGGTGAACTCCTAGAGCTCTCTTCAGGAGCCATCTCAAGCTGGAAAATAAAAATTGAGAAAAGTGTAATCAGATCTTCCCATCACTAACCAATTAAACATACACCAATTTTAAATCTTTCAACTACAATAACCAATTAATTAGTCAATTAAAGCTTATTGAACCCCTTATCAATTGGACAAACCATGGATCAATGGATGCAATATACATGAATTCACCAAATCACAACAACAATCCAATCCTCCAACCTTATCCCCCTCTAGCAAGCCCAACTTCCAATTCAACCAAATTGATGATGATGTGAAATACAACAATCAATTAAATAATTCATCAAACACATGGTAAGCATTGCAACTGTGTGCTAAATTAAAGCAAGAGACAAAAATTCACAACACAAGAATCTACGATTTCCCAAAATTGATTACAAGGTTAAAGAATATGATTTTAAAGGTCAACCACGATGATTTGTTTAGGTTTCGAGTAATCTTCAAAGAAGTCTTTTCAAGATTCTCGATTTACACATAATCCGATGTGGGTTTAGTAGTTCTCTCTTCTTCTTGAATTAAAGGATCAAAGTAGAATGACCTCTTGGATCTGTTTTTTTTTATAAGAAACAATTTTTTTTAATAGCTAAAAGTCGATACAATAGTGGACAAGAAGTCCAATACAAACAATGGAAAAAACAACAAAATTAAAAAAAATCAAATTAAAAGACGCATGAGACTTTCTAGCTAGCTCTAATACAAAAAAGAGGAATGTCATCAAACTCCTTAGTCTTTGAAGTCCAAAAAAAATCCAAGAAATGAAGTCTATCCCATAATCCCTCAACTTCTTCACATTTATCGTAAAAAAATTTTATATTCCTTTCTTTCCAAATCACCTATAATGTAGCAAAAACTGCATTATGCCAAAGAATCTTCCATCTCCTATTTCCCCTCATAAACCTCATTATTTAACCAAAACATATAATTCTTGTCCCTTGGTGCAGCTCAAGAAAAAATCACAAGGTCAAAAAGGTTATTCCAAAAAACTAGTGCCAAAGGGCAATGCAAAAATGAGTGATCCACACTTTCTTAATCGTCTTTACACATAACACACTATTGCAATTGAAGACAGAAATTTGGCCTCCTCTTTTTAAGAACCTCATTTGTACTCACCTTACCATGGGCAATAATCCATGCGCAAACTTATACCTTCAAAGGCACTTTAGCCTTCCAAATCTTCGGTGATGGTTCAGAAGACGAAAGTAAAGGATTGTCAATTAAAGACTCAAAGAAAGATTTACAAGAAAAAATACTTGTTGGATTACCAATCTAATACTTTCTATCCTCTAAATTAGGAATCAACATAACATTAGAAAGCATAGGAACAAGACTCATCAATTCCAAACATTCCCTATTATTAAGACTCTTACGAAAATTAAACTCCCAAGAAATTGTAAGAGAATATACCCGAACCATAGAAGCAACCCAAACACCATGAGAAGAAGAAACACGATACAATCGAGGGAAAAGACTAGAGAGAGAAGACTCACCCACTCACTTATCCTCCCAAAACCGCACTCTAGTTCCACTACCAACAATAAACTTAACCCTTTGAGAAAAGCAAGATAATCCCTGAGAGATAAACTTCCATGGACTTTGAAAATTACCCCTTTCAACACCATTAGCATCCCACTCAATAGCTTGGATCCCGTACTTGCTCCTGATAACGACATGCCACAATGACTCTTATTCCAAAGGGAATCTCTAGAGTCATTTTCCAACCCAAGCTACATTCATCTTCACTAAATTCCCTATTGAATAATCCCCCTTATTTTTTGTCTAACTCACCACTTCCCAATGAATCAAATGGTCCTTTCGTCCCTCTCCTACCCCTTCCCATAAAAAATCTGTCATCAAACATTCAACTTTCTTAGCCACACTCCCCAACATTCTAAAGAGACATGAAATATATTAAAATGCTAAATAAAACAGACTCAATCAATGTTAATCTACCTCCCCTAGAAATGAAAGATTTCTTCCATCCATTTAACCTCATCCCCACTTTCTCAACCATAGGGTCCAAAAAATTTCTCGATAATGGGTTACCACCCAAAGGAAGCCCCAAGAATCTTAATGGCCACTCACCCCTGTACATCCCATTTCCTATGCCAACCTCTCTATCTTCTCTTGACTAGAGTTGATACCCACAACAATTTGCCTATGTTAACCTTTTGTCCAGAAATTGCACCAAACAAATCAACAATCATCTTTAACTTCCTTATTTTTTGCTTATCCCTTGAAGAAAAAAAAATTGTGTCATCTATAAATTGCAAATGAGAAACTATAATCCTCTCCCTCCCTATCACAAACTCATCCACAAAATTACATCTTCCTGCCCTTTCCATCAATTTACTTAACCCATCAACCACTAGAGTAAACAAGAAAGGGGACAGAGGACTCTGGCAAGGTGTCATCTCTAAGCATTAAATCTTCCCCTAGGTTTCTCATTCATAATAACTAAAAAATTAACTGATTCCACACAACCCCTAATCCACTGCCTCTATCTTCCACCAAAGCCCTTTCCTTTCAACAAAGTATCCAGAAAATCCCAATCCACATAATCATCAAGCTTTTTCAAAATCAATATTCAATACAACCCCTTCGTCCCCTTTCCCCCTGTACATCTATAATGTCACCCTTGCACAAAAACCCCTTAATATTTTGAAATACTGTCACCCATACACTCCCTTAACCTCATAGAAAGAACCTTAGAAATAATTTTATACAAATTAGTAACTAAACTAATAGGTCTGAAATAATCTTCATAGAATTAACTTTTTTAGGGATAAGGCAAATATACGTAGAATTTGTCACTCCATTGATAATTCCCTTATGAAAGAACTACTCAAAAACTCTCATCAAGTCATCCTTCCGTACACCAACAAACCTAATAAATAGCTATAATAAACCCATCCATTCCAGGAGCCTTTTTCTTACTACTTTCAAAAACAGCTTCCTTAACTTCCTCTACCCCAAAAAGTCTCTTCAGCCATCCTGTAACATTTCCTTCAATAGGGCACCACTTAAGACCCCTCATAATATGTTTATCGCCACCATGACTCGAATACAAATTGGTAAAAAAACTGATGATCTCACTCTCTATGATACCCTCATCCTCAATTATAGACCCATCTTCAAGTTCCAGCTTACCAATGTATTTCCTCACCCTATTACCATTCGTTACTCTATGAAAAAATTTTGAATTAATTTTTTCCCAATTTAACCCATTTAACCATTGATTTTTGTCTTAGACTAACCTCTTCTTTGAATACCACCTCCTCAAACTTATTCCTAAGCTCACTTCTCTCTCTCCTCAACTCTCCATCCATTCCACCATCCCCTTCTATTCTATCAATATACTGAATCCTCTTCAAAATAACCTTTTTTTCCTCTCTAATATCCCTAAACACTTCTTTCTTCTAAACCTCAAGCTTATGTTTTAATACCTCAAGCTCTTTCATAAATCTAAACCCATTCCATCCTTGAACACTAGCCTCTTCCCAACCTTCTCTAATTCTTACTCTAAAATTTCTATGCTCCACCCACATATTCTCAAACCTAAACAAACACAGACCCCGCCTAAACTTAGAATCTACAAGAACAATGGGACAATGATTTGATACCACTCTAGACAAAGCCTCCTACCTAAGTACCTAACCCCTGGAAAGCAACCTTCCCACTTCCCTGTGAATAAAAATCTATCCAACCTCTTACATTCTAAAATTCGACCATGTAAACTCACCATTAGCCAAAGGGGGGTCCCTTAATTCTATTTCCCTAATAAATGTGTCAAAATCCCTCAAAACTCTTAGTTATCTGCGCTTCATTCAATTTCTCTGCAAGATACCTAATCAAATTAAAATCTCCCCCAACACACCACCTAGGACTATACACTCCAAATAACCCAACTAACTCTTCCCATAAGGATATCCTCACCCTAGGCTTGTTAGGGCCATATACCCCAATGACCCACTGATCACCGCCATCCCTAAGCTTAATTCTAACTGAAACCGTAAACTCCCCCTCAAGTGATTCTTCCACATCAACCAACCTCTCATTCCAAATAATAAAACTCGAAGAACCCACAGGAGGTTAAAAAAAAACTCAATTCCTAAACCTAGAACCCCACACACTACTAGTAACTCTCCTATCAATAACTTGCAATTTAGTTTCTTGTTTTACGGACATCCAAACCAATTCTACCCAAGAATTCCTTAATTGCAGCTCTCTTTCTCCACGAACCTAGACCTCTAATATTCCAACTAACAATCTTCATTAAAACCAATAGGTCCTTCACCTACCCTCTTCCTTTCTTTCTTTTTCCTTTCTTCTTTGATGGAACTAACAACAAATCCATCTTTTGTAAGAAATTTCTCAACACAACCCATTTCTCTTGATCAAAAAGAAGAAATTCACCCAGATCACTCCCTAACTCCAATCTCCCTCCTTGAACATCTCCTTCATAGCTAACAAAAGCCCTAATTGTCACAGTCTCTAAATTCCCTAGATCAAGATTAATGGTGGCACAACTTTTATCGGTACCCAATATATGTTCACATGTACCATTGTATGGGCAAACTAATGGTATAGAAATTGGATCTCCCATATTTTACAAAAATTCACCTTACCCTAAATTCACCTAACCTCCCCCTTCAAAGTTAATTTTATCACAGTTTCTAGAACTAAAGTTCATCCCACAATTGAACAATTACCTCCCCAAACCACCCACTTTGGACAACCCCCGTACCACCTTCAACAT
>JAHQCQ010009774.1:3097-16092 GCA_023539305.1 Ilex asprella | reverse complement strand
TTAATTTTGATACTTATTTGTATCTAAGTACACTATTTAAATTTTATCAATTTTTTGTGACATTTTTGCCCTTGATTAATCCATGTGTATTTAATGCATCACTTTTCTTTAAAAATTAATGCATTAAACATCTCCTAATTTTAGGGGAGAACTTTAATACATATATATATATATTATAAATATGTATTCATGTATATATAAAAATGTGTATATAAAAAAATAATATATACATATATATATGCTTGGTAAATCTCTTATCTAAAATTTGAATTACCTTTAATGGACCTTGATTCATGCCTTTTTTTTTTAAAGTGATTGTGTTTTCAAATTATTTTTAATGCACCGTGATTCATTTTTTTTTTTTGAAAGTGGTTTTATTTTCACATTAATTCAGTATTCGAGTAATGTAATAGTGTAACAATAACAGTGTAACAATGTAACAAAACAGTGCAACAAGCTATTTAAACAAAATCTAATAGTACAAATATTTTGTGTAAATAATTTGTTACACTGTTATTGTTACACTTTTATTATTACATTGTTATTGTTACACTATTACACTATTCCGATATTAAATTAATTTGAAAATAAAATCACTTTCCAAAAAAAATACGTATGAATCAAGGTACATTAAAAATAATTTGAAAACACAATCACTTTTAAAAAAAAACCTATTAATCAATGTGTATTAAAGATAATTTAAAATTTAGATAAAAGAGTTAACAACAAGTATATATATATATATATATACATAAATATATATACGTATATATTTAAATATATATATATGTATATAAATATATACATATGTGTGTGTGTGTGTGTATATATAAGTATATCTATATAATAGAAGGGTTAATCCCCATTGTTACACGTAGTCTGACATCAATTGGACTCACGTGATGTTGAGAAGACTTGGCACGTGACCGAAAATTTGAAGTCCTTTGCCAGTCCTGTTATCCGAACCGACCTAGTCAGTGGTTCGGTAAGATCAGTAGCAGATCAGCTCTCTTTATTACCAGGCTCGAACGTCTGCGGAGCAAAACAAGACAAGAGCTCGATTTGTACCGAGCTCACTTCCAAAATGTATTCGACCAAAAGCAAAAGAAGAGCTCGGATTGTACCAAACCAAGGTGATTAACATATTCGACACATATTGGATGTGCTCGGCATTCATTGTCCGAGTTGTTTCAAACGGTACACAGAAGGATAAAGAATCACCTAGAATTTAGGCAATCAGATAAATGAAGGAGACGAAATCAAAGATACCCAGAGAGATTGGAGGAATATCAGTAACCTTCCAAACTCGAATATTGAAAGAAAGAAAGGTGTGCCACCTTGCGTCTAAAATAACAGAAACCCTAAAAAGAGTAGTCAATAAAAAGCAGAAGAATCCAAGGTGAATGTACGCATAAATGCTCCTTTTCTTCACATAATTCTTCTTGATCCAGTACTAACTTAAGCATCGAAGTGCCTTCGATCGAAGCACTTCGATCTTGGGCAGTTTGTTCTCAACATTTTTGGCGCCGTCTGTGGGAATCTAGAATTTCTCATTCTTACGAACAAAAAGCTACGATGTCTAGACTCAGGAGTGCTATCGGATCACCTATAGGCAGCCTTGCTTTGGGGAGTTCAGATCCTACACCCCCTTCGGTGGATAGCAACGTGAGGTTGCATACAAGCGGAAGCCCACCCAGGCTCCATGGGGATGACAAGTCATCCTCGGCAAGTTTTAGGCCTTTCAGAAACAAAAGCTGACAAATTGAAGGTCTTGGTGAATCCGTCTGCACCGACGATGAAAATCATTCATTGGCAAAGTAGGTCCAATCACTGCAGGATCGGCTTGATGCTCACGACAATCTGTTTAAGAAGTCTTACGCTCGGGACACGACGGATAAACAAGAAGGAGAAGTTCGGCATGACAATTTGGAAAGGAAACCCAGCAGAGCCAGAACTGCTGACAAAGATAAACTGCATCGGAAGAATCCCCGGGTCCAAGAGGACGTATGGAAGTAGTACATTGATGATGAACTCAATAACCGCTTTAGGGGGCCAGATCAGAAATCGGCTAGGGACCTAGCCAGAAGGGCTATAGGAGAGTATGGCGACGATTTGGATTCGTCCCCGTTCGCAGCATGCATAGAAAAAGGACGAATCCCGAGTAAGTTCACCGTCCTGAACTTCAAACTATACGATGGCAAAACCGATCCAACTTCACATATCAGACACTACAGACAACTCATGAAGATTCACAAAAGAAACGTGCCCCTGCTCCACATTATCTTCCCCAGAAGCCTCGGGGAATCAGCCATGAAGTGGTTCGACAACTTACCAAGAGGGAAGATTGATGGTTGGGCTAGGTTAGCCGAACAGTTCACAGCTCGGTTCATTACAAGCAGTAAGCAGCCTAAAGATGTTGGGGCTCTATTAACACTCAAAAAGAAAAATAACGAAAGCTTGCGAGAGTATGCCCATCGTTATTAGGAAACAATGAATGAAGTCGAAGGGTGCAGTCAAGAGATTGCAGTTGCATAATTCAAGATCAGATTGCGAAAGGAAAATCCACTGTACCAGTCACTAACCGGGAGGCCGGCCATAGATTTGCAGGAACTTATGGCAAGGATCAAAAAATACGCCAAGGTTGATGACGAACTAACCAAGGAAGTTGTGAAAGAGCCATCAATCAAAAGACAGTTCGACAGAGAAAAGTAGCCGAAGCCAAACAGAGAAGGAATAAGGAGGAACGACAAGGATGGTTACCCCTCGAGGATGCCCTTCCTAGGGGTAAACATCTTGTTCAAAGAACCGATTCATAAGATACTAAGCTAGATCAGGAACAAGGCCTTCTTTAATTGACCAAACAAGCTGATGGGAGACCCCTCTAAAAAGAACCCAAACTTTAGGTGCTCATACCACTGAGATGTGGGCCATGTAACTGAGAACTGCAGGACCCTGAAGCAACACTTAGAAGAATTGGTCAAGGCTGGACACTTCTCAGAGTTCATTGAGGGTGGACAGGAAAACGAAGGAGGAGGATCCGAGCCAAAGGATGACAACAGCACACCAGCTAGTGTAATTAATGTGATTCACGCTACCACCAATCCAAATATTTCAACAAATAACTCAACCCAGGCTTACATTCAGAAGGCAGCTATGGAAAGAGAGGTCTATGAGTTAAGGCTAACCCTGGAGGTTACGCACAAAAGAATTAGGGTGGAAGTATCACCAGAAATGATCTGTTTTACCGAGCAAGATCTGGTCGGAGTACACCAGCCACATAACGATGCTCTGGTGGTTACGCTTCGAATTGCCAATTTTGACGTTAAGAGAGTTTTGATTGATCCCAGGAGCTCGTCAGAAATCATGTATGCGGATCTATTTGAAAAACTCAGGCTAAGGAAAGAAGACCTCAAGCCCTCGAACACACCGCTCGTTGGATTTAGTGGTAAAATAGTTCTACCCAAGGGGAGGATCATCATGCTGACTAGCACAATATAATGTATGTTTTTGTTGTGCAAATCAATGTTAATTGAGTGGTTTTTATAATTAAAGGATGGAGTTTTACTCCATGATTTCTCAACTTAGCATCTGATGATTGCAGGGTTAAAGTGCGCAATGTAACCATCTTAGGGCTTCTCAAATACATCAAGATGAATAAGGATAAAGGAGAACCAAAGGCAAGCTCAACAGGGGAGGACAGGAAGAAAATAAGGAAAATAAGGCTAGCGTACCGGTACGCTGACCCTACTGGAGTGCTGCGTATCGGTACGCCCGACTGTTTTCTCCTAGATTTTGCTGATGCTCTCAGTCGTTTTTGTGGTCCCCACCATGTCTTCTCTTACCTGCCTCCTGCATGCCCACAACACTATTCATTGTGTTCACACTTTCTTTTGGACTTTGATTTGCAAAGAAGCATTAATGAGAGGAGATTGATGTGGTGCTGCTGGGTCTTGAAGACTGCTCTGTCAAGCCCCTTCCAGCCCATCATCTGCAGCCTATTGATGGAGATCACATCTCCAAGCTACTCCATTTTTTCTGGCATGTTTTTGTTGTTGAATGATCTCCATTGGAAAGGAGGGGGAGGATGGTAATGTATAGGAATATAGTGTAAGTATTCTAGAGGGAGAGGCTCCTAGCCGTAGAGATGATGAATAGTGAATTCTAGTGAGAGAAAGTTCAGATTTTAGCATTTCTTCTACTGCATTGTCTGGTATTCTTGTGGAAGGATCTTGAGTATTTCATTCAATTTCATAAATGTTATTCTCCTTTCATGTTTTAGCTATTGAATGCTCATTTAATGTTTCACCATTAATGTCTTGAAGTTCTTCATTTTCATAGATAAAAAAATTTTGGTTTTTCATTTCTCTCATGCCTAGCTTGTAAGTTATTGCAGTTAGTTACTCTAGAATTCCATTTCATTGCAATGCATTATCATTTCAATGTTATTTATACTTTAAGTATGAGTATCTAAGTCCTTAGATGGCATAACCAAGGGAAACCTTTACTTAGTTGTATGACTTCAACTCATTTCTATTCCTCCCTTCAAAGACCAATGGTTCGATTTAACCGGGTTGAAGGTGGATGTTTCGTTGAGTCTTTGATAAACCGTAGGCCTAGTCACGGTTTATGCTTAGATACTCACCGGCCTCATCCTCGGCTTCTCATCCTCGGCTTCTCGGAAATCAATCGTTCATTTATGCTTGATCGGAGGATGTGTTTGAGTTGAGTTTATATACCTAGTAGAGTGACCTCTTGGAAATGCCAACACTTGTTTTATCATTAGCACACACTTCACAAACCAACTCTCAAGACAAAAGAATTTTACATTTTCGTGTTTCACCAAATCTGTTCCAATTTGATTCAACCTTCCTTCCCTGTGGATACGACCTTGGAATACTCTTCCAAGTAACACACGACACAAGAAAGTCTCCTTGTGATTGGGAAGCATTTTTGTGCACACATATTCCATTTCCCTTGCCTCATTGCCCTTTCTTTTGACACTATCCCAAGGAGAAGAAATCCTTCTCCCCCACACATACATTGCATAAATTGAGGGATAGTATTTAGGGGTTGGTTGAGGTACTGCAAAAATAATCAATCATTTTTGGTGCCGTTGCTGGATAAGGCAAGTGTCAAGTCAAGGAACTGATTTCCGAACAACGGAGGTAAGTCCCGTGATCTTCATCACGGGGTGAGGTTCGTTGTCTCATGTACATATTATTGTTTGTGTATATGCTTATTTGTATATATTTTGTTGCATGTGGGGAAGGAATGATCATCGCTGATTAGTTAGACAACCCTTAGGCCCCAACATGAACATCAACCAAGACCCACCCGAGGATGCGGGTGACAATTTTAAAAATGTGGATGTCAAGCCAAACATCCAAGGGGGTGGAAATTTTGATAATGTAGTTGCAAACTTAAATGACCAAAGAGGTGGGGGAGTGCCCGAACCTAGGGTACCTGACCCAAGAAGGCATTATCCCCCTCCCGATCAATTTGACTATGTGGGGGTTAACCCAAACATGCAAGGTGGTGAGGGGGTGCAACCACCCCAGATGTATAATCCACAAGTTCACAATCCCCCTCCCATTAATGAAAGGAACAATAACCGCATGGAATTCCCGGCGAAGTCTATGAGGGAATTCCTTCAACCGACTCGTAGCATCCAACCATCATGCATAGTCCTCCCAGTCCAAGCTCACCTTTTCATGGTTAAACCCGGGATGTTAAACTTACTTCCCGAGTTTCATGGCCTCCAAGATGAAAATCCTTATCCCCATATAAGGAATTTTGAAGAAATTTGTGCAACCTTCACCCCAAATCATAATATGGAAGAGATTATGAGGTTGATAATGTTTCCCTTTTCCTTACATAGTAAGGCAAAAATTTGGCTTCAAGCTGTAAGATCCCGCATTGTTTTTTCTTGGGAACAAATGATTTCTATTTTCTTGAAAAAATTCTTTCTGGTGCATAGGACCACTAACTTGAAAAAGAAAATCCAAAACTTTTTCGAGAACCCCAATGAACAATTTTATCAATGTTGGGAAAGGTATAAGGATTTGTTACAAGCCCTTCCGCATCATGGTTTTCAACCATGGCAGCTGGTGAGTTTCTTCTATGAAGGAATTTCACTGGGCCATCGATAATTCATAGACATGATGTGTAATGGGAAATTTTTGGATAAAGATCTCGAGGAGGCTCTAGACTATTTTGATACATTGGCCCAAAATTCACAATCATGGCATACCACTGACCCGGCCGATGTATTTGCCTCAAGGGAGTGGCCAACAAAAAGGGGGAGGGATGTATGACTTAAGAGACTGGGAAGACCTACTTTCACAAATTTCTAAACTGTCTAAGAAAGTAGAATATCTTGAGGTGACTAGGAAGCAGGAGATGTCCCATGTGTCACGGGCTGATGACTTTTGTTCTATTTGCGAGAATGTTGAGCATTCCACATCGGAGTGCCCAAACATTCCGGCACTTAAAGAGGCTTATCATGAGCAAGTCCATGCCTTGAACCAACCTAGGCAATTATTTCCTCCATATTCAAACACTTACAATGCGGGGTGGCGCGATCACCTCAATTTTAGTTAGAGGAATGAGAACCCCATTCCTTTTGGTTCGAACACATACACACCTCCTGCACCTCCTAAGCAAGGGCAATACCACAACCAACACCAAGGCCATGGGCAAGCTTCTAGCTCCCAATACCACCGACCCAATCCACCTACCCAAGGACCTTCCCAACAAGTACCACCAAATCCTCCCAACTACCAACCTCCTCATAGGAGGAGCTTGGAGGATGTGCTCCACAACTTCATCCAAAACTAAATCACTTTCAACAACAACACTTCGGCCCAACTCACAAAAATCATAAATCACATAGGGTTGGCCCAACAAGAGAAAGAGAAATTTCCCGCTCAACCCCAAGAAAATCCCAAGGGTCAACATGTGATTGAGTTGGCCGACACTACCCAAGAGAGTTGTGAACAACTCAAGGCTGTGACTACCCTTCGAAGTGGCAAGAAAATTGGCAAAACCATTATGCCAAAGGTCTCACCTAAGGCCACAATGCCACTTGAGAAAGAGACTAAGGGTAGCACCAATGGTGGTGGGGTGAGTGAGAGTAAAGAAAGTGAGGTGGTTGACAAAGAAAAATTGAGTGATGAAGGTGTGACTGTTTTTCCTATCCCTGCCACATTCCCTAATCGTTTGAAGCCACCCATCAAGGTGGCTAATTATGCTGACATTCTTGAGATTTTTAAGCAGGTGAAGATAAACATACCACTCCTAGATGCCATCAAGCAAATACCGTCTTGTGAAAAGATCTTGAAGGACTTGTGCACGGTGAAAAGAAGGCTCAATGTCCACAAAAGAGCATTCCTTACCGAGCAAGTGAGCTCAATTTTGAGGACTAACACTCCTCCCAAGTTCAAGGACCCAGGCTGCCCCACCATTGCCATAACCATTGGAGATTGCCAGGTTGAACAAGCTTTGCTTGATTTGGGTGCTAGTGTCAATCTCCTCCCCTACTCAGTATATCAACAACTCAAGCTTGAGGAGTTGAAACCTACTCCTATCACGCTTCAACTGGCAGACCACAGTGTTCGCACACCAAGGGGAGTGGTTGAGGATGTTTTAGTCAAAGTGGATAAATTCTATTTCCCTGTTAATTTCATTGTGCTCGATACTCACCCTGTTGCGAATCTTAGCTTCCAAATTCCTGTCATACTTGGTAGACCCTTCCTTGCTACATCTAATGTTGTTATTAATTGCAAGAACGATTTCATGAAGCTAGCCTTTGGAAACATGACACTGGAGCTTAATGTTTTCAACTTATCCAAGCAACCGGGGGATGATGAAGATGCACATGAGGTTAACCGGATTAATACCTTGGTGGAGGAGCACATAGAGATGATGAGCACCTTGAGTTTAGGAGAGGAGGGGTTTGTTGATGTGGAAAGAGTGGATGGGCATGAAGAAGTGGAGAGCTTGAAAGGGGTGGATAATCGGATCCTAGCATTTGAAAGACTTCCACACCAAGAGAAGAAGATATTTACATCCGATGTACAAAAGCCTACCTTGGAATTGAAGCCACTACCTTCCCACTTAAAGTATGCATATCTTGGGGAAGATGAATCATTCCCGGTGGTGATTAGTTCGACATTGGATGCGAAGCAAGAAGGAGAACTCTTGGAGATGCTGTAGAGACATAAGGGAGCAATTGGTTGGACAATTACGGATATCAAGGGGATCAATCCTACCATTTGCACACACCGGATCTACCTTGACGAATATGCAAAACCATCCTGCTAGCCACAAAGGAGATTAAATCCAATCATGAAAGATGTGGTACGGGATAAGGTTTTAAAGTTACTTGATGTGGGCATTATCTTTTCAATTGCCAACAGTAAGTGGGTTAGTCCCACGCAAGTAGTCCTCAAGAAGTCGGGTGTGATTGTGGTGGAAAATGAGGAGAATGAGCTCATTCCAACAAGAGTAATCACTGGATGGAGAGTGTGTATTGATTACCGGAAGCTCAACTTGTGCATAAGGAAGGACCACTTTCCAATCCTATTCCTCGATCAAGTGCTAGAACGGGTAGCATGACATCTTTTCTATTGCTTCTTAGATGGATACTCCGGCTACAATCAGATAGAGATTGCCCTTGAAGACCAAGAGAAAACCACCTTCACTTGCCCCTACGGTACCTTTGTGTATCGTCGCATGTCTTTCGGGCTATGTAATGTCCCTGTAACATTCCAACATTGCATGATGGGGATTTTTAGTGACATGGTGGAAAAGATTGTCGAAGTGTTTATGGATGACTTCTCAGTCTTCGGGGATTCTTTCGAGGAGTGTTTGGGGAATTTGGAGAAGGTGTTGGAAAGGTGTGAGGAGAAGAATCTGGTTCTGAATTGGGAAAAATGTCACTTCATGGTGACACAAGGAATTGTGCTCGGGCACATCATCTCGACAAAGGGAATCGAAGTGGATAAATCAAAGGTGGAGTCCATCTCCAACCTCCCTATGCCAAAGGTCATCAAAGATATCAGGTTGTTTCTAGGTCATGCAGGTTTTTACCGTCGATTTATAAAAAAAATTAGTGCATTGGCCCGCCCTTTGACAAACTTGTTGTCCAAAGATGTCCCATTTGAATGGTCGGATAGTTGTGATGCATCTTTTACAAAACTTAAGAGTATTCTTGTCACGCCTCCAACTATGCGACCACCTAAGTGGGATTTACCTTTTGAGCTTATGTGCGACGCAAGTGATTATGCGGTCAGTGCAATACTCGGTTAAAGGGAGGATAACAGACCATATGTAATATACTATGCTAGCAAAACTCTGAATGATGCCCAAATGAATTATACCACAACAGAAAAGGAGTTGGTAGCAGTAGTATTTGCATTAGATAATTTCGGTCTTACATCATTGGTTCACCGATAATTATTTACACTAATAATTCTACTTTAAAGTATCTACTGTCTAAGCAGGATGCCAAACCAAGGCTTATCCGGTGGATCCTCCTACTTCAAGAGTTCAATCTGATAATAAAAGATAAGAAAGGAGTGGAGAACGTGGTGGCGGACCATTTATCTAGATTGGTGGTGCAAGAGGCTGATGAGCACATTTCAATCCCTGATTCTTTTCCCGATGAGCATTTATTGTCTATTCATTCTATTTATCCTTGGTATGCTGACATCTGCAATTATCTTGCAACAGGACAAATACCACCGCAGTGGAGCCCTGAAGATAAAAGGAGGTTTATGGCGGACGTTAAGTACTTTTACTTCGATAATCCGTATCTGTTCAAGTATTGCCCAGACCAAATCATGAGGTGATGTGTGCCTGAAAATGAGTAGTGGAATGTCCTTGCCTTCTGTCACCCCCAAGCCTGCGGTGGCCACTTCTCTGCCAAGAAAACTTCTGCAAAAATTCTCCAATCAGGTTTCCACTGGCCTTCTTTAATTAAGGATTGTATTTCATTTTGCAAAGAATGTGATAGATGCCAACGTTTAGGAAGTGTGACTCGGAGGAATATGATGCCCCTCTCCCCTGTACTTGTTATAGAACTATTCGATTGTTGGGACATTGACTTCATGGGTCCCTTACCTATGTCGTTTGGCTATCTATACATTCTGTTGGCAGTAGACTACGTGTCCAAATGGGTGGAGGCTTTCCCTACCCAGACTAACGACCACCGGGTTGTAGTCAAGTTCTTAAAAGAGAACATTTTTTCAAGGTTCGGGACACCTCGTGCAATGATTAGTGATGGGGGATCACACTTTTGTAACAGGTCATTTGCATCTTTAATGTTTAAATATGGCGTCACTCACAAAGTATCCACTGCTTATCACCCACAAACAAATTGCCAAGCCGAACTAGCCAATAGGGAAATCAAAACCATCCTTGAAAAAACAGTTAACCCCAATAGGAAGGATTGGTCTGAGAGATTGATTGATGCCCTGTGGGCATATCGTACTGCCTATAAGACAGTTTTAGGCATGTCTCCCTATCGACTTGTCTATGGAAAGACTTGCCATCTGCCAGTGGAAATGGAACACAAGGCCTATTGGGCCATCAAGACTTTAAATTTCAATTTAAGAATGGCCGATGCACATAGAAAATTGGAAATGAATAAGTTGGATGAGATTCGGCGGGATGCATATGAGAGTTCAAAATTTTCAAAAGAACGGGCGAAAATCTTTCATGATAACTCCATAGTGAGGAAATCATTCGAGCCTGGGCAAAAGGTACTCTTGTATAATTCTCACCTCTCAATTTTTTCGGGCAAGCGAAGATCTCGTTGGGATGGACCCTATCTTGTAAAGGTGGCTTACCCCAATGGAGCGGTGGAAATTACAAACCCCAAATATGGCCAAACATTCAAGGTCAATGGCCAAAGACTCAAGTCATTCTTTGTGGGTTTCGAAGGCCAAATGATGGAGGAGAATTTGAGTGACCCGGTGTATCCGGAGTTAGTTGAAGAATAGGAATTGGTCACTTTTTGTTACTGTACAATTTTTGTTATTTACTTATGTCCATTTTATTTCATGTTACTCACTTTTATGGTTGTATAGTGTTGTTTCTTTTGAATCCAGATCTTGGTGCTTTTGTCAAAAGCTCGAATGCGAGGTGTTCTCTTACCCTTCTCATCTTTTACTGCATATGCTATATGTTTGTTGCGTTGAGGACAGTGCACATTTCAATTGGGGGGGTGTGAGGTCCACCATTTTATGATACACCAAGGTTGCTGGAATTATGTGGAAATTTTGAAAATTTTTGATGAGAAATATCGATAAGTTGATCCGTACTCCTTCAGGAAAAAGTTGTGGGTTGAACAACATGTTAATCATTGTCTTGAACTCTGTGCATATGAACATTCTATGGAAGTTTATCCTATGCATAAGTATTACTTATGTATTGATTTTTGAACTCATCTGTATGTGATTTTTGAATGTATAATTTCAGTATTTTACGGATTGAATTCATGTTTTATGCTTGACATAAGTGGTGGAGATGAGTAAGGACCCATGAGAGCTTTAGTGCCAAACCTTTTCTAAGGGGAATTACAATTACTCATAGAACAATCTTTCAATGTCAAATTTGTTCAATAGTCTCATTATTCTTGCTTTGGTTAGTTGTATTGGGTTAGTAGACCGATTTGTCATGATCATATAATGCATTCCCATGCGGACCTAGAAGTGATCTTAGGCCATCGTTGAATATTTTGAGTCTTAGCCCTTTTTCTTATGCAAATTTTAACCCTAGTGCAGTGATTGAGCCTATTTTAAAATTCGTTTTTATGCCACACATTCAACCAAGCCAAAAAAAATAAGAAATACTTACCTTACCTTGGTTGTTCCTAAAGCGAAAATGAGAGATTGCTAAAGAAGGAATTGTGGTGTGAAAATGCAAACAAATGGTATGAATGAGGATTGAAAATCAATGAGCTGAATAGGAAAGAATGATATAAAAAAAAAAAAAGAAAGAAAGCCAAGGGAGTGGTGAAGATATGAGAATCAAAATCCCATGGAAAGGGAAGTGTTCTTCCAAGATTAAAAATCTCTCACTCGGAACAACTCTTTTTTTACCTCGGATCCTTCTTTTCTTTTACTTATATATCACCTCAAGGCCCCATTATAACCTTTAAAAGTCCTAGATGATCTAGAGAAGCATGAGAGGCGCATAAATTCAAAGAAAATGATGAGTTGTGTCTTGCTACCTAATGCACTAGCATCCTATTCTTGAGACTATGCCAAGGTCGCTTTATTTCTACATATGAACTTCATTTTTGGATTACATGTGAGCACCTTGTTTTCGAATACAATATTGTATGTCACATGTACACATGGAGTCCATACCAGGATAGCTTGAGTGCATTTGTTGCTTAAGAATGGCCCTTGGTGAGTGTTGCATTGAAACTAAGTTTGGCTAGCTTTCCGAATATGAATTATATTTGTAAATTCCCAAATTACTTGTTTAATTCACTTGCACACAAGTTGGAAATTAATATGGCAAGTGTATATTTTAGACTAGCATCTGAGACTATAATTTTGTTCATGTTTGCTTAGTTCTTGTCATATGAGGAATGTGTTAAATCATCCATGCTTGTGGAATGGGGGATTATTGCTCAAGTTGATGATATTGGACATGATTCAGAAATGCTTTGATTATGATCTTAATGATGTATTTTCTGGATGTTCATTTTGGTAGTCAATTTTTGGATTTTATTTCTTGTACAGTGAATGTTCAAAGTCCTAAATCGCATTGCAATTTCTTTAATAAATTGGACATGATGGCTAAGAGTGTGGTTCTCAAGGAGGTTACATGTTTAATTAGGAGTAGGAATCATTTAGAATAAATGATTGATTATTTTTTCAATACCTCAACCAACCCCTAAATACTATCCCTCAATTTATGCAATTTATGTGTGGGGGAGAAGGATTTCTTCCCCTTGGGATAGTGTCAAAAGAAAGGGCAAT
>JAHQCQ010009773.1:0-16092 GCA_023539305.1 Ilex asprella | reverse complement strand
CTAAATAATATTTAGTTTAAGAAAATATACTAAGAATATAAATAATCGAGAAGAATGATATAAAATTACAAGCACTACTATAAACTCGAATCATACAAATTCAATAGTCAGATCGTATTTTTTGGAAGTTGGTTGAATTTATGATAGTTATATTTGGTTATTTAACAATATCTGCAGATTTAGTTTATTTGTGGGAGTATTGTTTTAATTTTTATTCTATTAGTTATGAATTCTGTTATTATTTATATAAAGTTGATTATGAATGTTAAAATCGTAGACTTTGAATCAAAACAAAAATATTGAATATTGTCAACTGATATATTTTTTAGATATTTAATTATTATGTTTCAGTAGTTATAACATAATTTTGTGTAACAATTTAATGTGAAAATATATACTATGTATGTAGGTTGATGTTATAAAAATATTAGCGGGCTCATTTTGTTCATCGTTTACTATAATGTTGTATTTTACTTTATATTTATGTATGGGCAAATATTTGTAACCAATTTACAAGTAACATCATACATTCAGGCACGGGCAATTGTTAGTACATATATATAATATCACAAACCGCACATACTCACACTCTTCTCTTTACAAAAAAAATACTTTACTTTCTCTTTTTTTTTTTTATCTATTTGTTATATAATAGGAATGAGGATTAAAATTTTCCTCACTAACAAGGGATAGATCAAGGGTGAACAAATATTTTTGAAGCAGGTACGAATGTAGAGACTACTTCCTCTGCTCCCGGCCCCGCCCACTATCATCCCTAACACTCACAATAATATGGCCCATGGCCTAGCCATCTAGTTTTAATCAAACATTTACAGGGTTGCCCATCTTATTTTATGTTTGACCTCAATGTATTTTTCTTTGTATTTGGTTCACTGTGGGGAATGTCCAAGTCAACTTATATGCACTTTGATTAATTCTCTCCACAACCTAATAAAAGGCAGACCATCCACGTTGGGACTTTGGTATTCATGAAAAATAAATCCCTCATAGTCTAAGTCCAAGGAAGTGCCAATATTTAAACTCATGGTGTTTGAATTTACAACTCATCCATGTAACGAATTGAACTACTCCTTAGGGTTGCATGAACTCAATATTAGACAATTTAATCAATACACTCGTCAATATTAAAGAACTCAACTAATTTACACTTACTCTTCTCTTCTTTCTATCTCTATCTTATTTTCTCTTTGGTCATTTTAATTTTAAATTGCATAAGTAAAAAAAATATCATTTAAAAATATAAATGTTGCGCAAAATTATTGTTAGTCCAATAATAAATTAGCATGTAATCAAAGTGGATCCCACTTAATTGAATGACTATCTTGTCCATGTAAGAAAATAATCAATATGTAAAGAAGTGAAGTTTACCTTATTCATTTATAAGTTTAGTCGTTATTTTTTATGCCTAAAGGCACGGAGTAATAAAAAAATGATCAATAATAAATATATTTGTATTCACACTTAAAATCAAATCATAAATATAGAGAAGAGGGAAAGAAATTTAAACACTGATTATAATAGGGGTGAACAGTGATAGTGGTTGTGAGTGGCTGTGACTGTAGTAGTGGTGGAAGATGGTGATAGTCGCGGTGGGTGGTGACAACTGTGGTAATAATGAAAGTCGTGGGTGGTAAACAATGATGGTGGTGGTGGATTGTTGATGACGACTATGCTAGTGAAAGTCACGGGTGATGGCGGTGGTTGTGGATGTGGATGGTGGTAGGCAACGGTGATGGTGGTTAATAGTGATAATGGTGGGGCGACAATGGTTGTGGGACAACGATGGTGGCGGTGGGAGATAATAGGTGCTTCTGGGTGACAGTGTGATAAGTGGTGACGAATAGCTGTGACATTGGTGGTAGGTATGGTGAAAGTGGGTGATAATGGTGGGCGACGATGCTTGATGGTGGGTTATGATAGTGGGTGATGGTGGGCGACAATGGTGATGGTGGAGGCTGATAGTGGTAGTGAAATGATGGTGGTAATAATAACAAATATAAAATGAGATGACAATAGTGATAGGTAGTGGCATTGGATGACAACGGTAGTGGTGGTTAGTAATGGGGCGGTGGGGGGTGGTGGAGGTGGGGGGTAATGGTGGTGGTGGTGGAGTGGTGAGGCGCTTCCAAACATTACTTTTTTTTATATAAGTATTCATAAGAAGTTATAAATCTTATAAGCACTTTTAAAAAGTCACCACAAACACACCCTTACTTAATGACCTATTTTTTTAATAAGTTTTGGGTGTTAATATTAGCCATTGGATTAACCTTAAAATAAAATTTAAAAAAATTTCAACCGCAAAATGTAAAAATTATTTTATTTATCTTTTAAAATTTGAATTATATTGTACTTTATTATATAGATTATTAATAATGACACAATATAATGATATTATACAATATATTTGCTCCTTAACTGACCTGTCACTTATTGAACTATCCATGAACCGATGTCTAATGGGCCTCAGTCCAATCTACAGTCTATTGGCTATGCAAGCCCTATTATAAACAAGGGAAAATTTCAACCACACCCTTTCTAGTTTATCATATCTTCAAAGACACCCCCTCTAATTTTTTAATCTTCAATGACACCCCTTGTTAGATTAAAAATATTAACTAGAATGTAAATTTATTAAATTACCCATGAAATATTTGAGGATAAACTTCATCCACATCCCCTCTAAGTATGTATATCTTTAATGAGACTCCCTCTAGATAAGCATATCTCTAATGAGACTCCCTCTGTTTTTTAATTTTTTTTAAGCATTAAAATTTCAAGTTGATGGTGTAATTTATGGTGGATGAGCAAAATCAACAAATATTAATGTAGGATGAGATCAGAGCTGCATGGCTCGTAGAATGGGTGATGGTGTGTGAGTCGGTCTTTTGTACGAGGATAGTGAGATAAAAGAAATATAGTGGTTCACCAGCTGTAGAGCATGGCTAATCCACTCTTTAATGGAGGCTCTTACTCCCTTTTCTTTACCGATTATTCGAATTGCAAAGTACTTTTTTATTTTCTCGGGGGTCTCCCCTCTGCTGTCAACACTCGTTCATATATATAGATTGATCCCTAGTTCTAAGGGATCTACACCGAGATCTTGGCCTTGCATTTGTGGGATCTCCCTTGATTTGCGGGAGAGGATCTTGGCTGGTTGAGAGTGATAAGCCTTGACTCTAGATTTCCATGCTTATCCATTCTATTTTGGGGGATGCACGTTGTCTACCCAGCTGTCCCCAAATCATTCCTGTTATTGTCCCGTTTGGATGGGGCTGAGCTGTGGCACGCTGAGCTCTCTCGTCTTGGCTGACCCCCTGACCTGACCTTGAGGCCTCGACTTATCTCTGAGATTATTTTTGGTATCATCAGTTGCCCCCCAGCCCTTGACTCAAGCGAGCATGGGCAAGGGCTGAGCTGTTTTAGACCGAGCTAAACTCGCACGTGGCAGATTTTGGCTTGTCTGCGTATGACATACCTTTGACGGTTTCAGGCAATCATGAGTCCCTCGATTCCCGCATACGTTTCAGTTCGTGTCCCCCAGACTTTAAATGTTCAAACGGCTAATAAAACTGCTCTCCTACTGTTCATCTTCTTCCTTCGTTCTCTGATTTCTACCTCTCTTCGCAATTTCAGATCCTACTGTGACTGTATACTCTCTGATTCCCTTTACGAGACTGTACTTTCTGTGCTTGGTTTAACCGTTCGTAGTGCTTTCTTCCCTCGATTTGGCTTCTGAGTTCTCGTTCGTTGCTTCCTAGTAGCTAGGTACGTCTTCCCCCCTCTTTTCGTCTTTACCCGTTCTGGATCCCTCAAATTCGAGGTGGTTGTTGCATTTCTGGGCTTATCGTTTTTTTTATTTTTGGAACCGTGATCTCTGTTTGTCTCCCCTTCCTTATTTCGTGACCTCGGGTTCCATTGTGAGGATCCTTAGTATTGGTAGTTATTGCGCTAGCCCCCTAGTTATCAAGGAGTGTCTGATTAGTATCCCTCTTCCCTATCGCCTCTATAATCTCCCTTTTTCTTGCCCTCTCATGTCTACTCCTCCCAGGGCTGCTCGATCCTCTGCGACTCCTCTAGGTGGTAGGTCTGCCGATGAGGATGACAAATTAGGGGAAGTGGGTGAGGAGATTGACAATTTTCCAGGTGTCGATACCTTTAGCCCTGAAGTTGAAGCAGGAGAGCTTCCTTCATCATCTACCTCTATACCCCCCAAGCCCAGCAAAGGCAAGGGGAAGGTCAGTGGGGCTGGGCTCTCTAGTGGCTCATCGTATTTAGGAGCTGCTCTTAAGCAAGCTGAGCTTGTAGGATCCAATAAGGTTGACCCCTCACTCCTTAGGACTTTTAGTGCCCGCTACGGTTTCCCTCTTGGTATCCAGCCCTCGTGCCCTGAAAGTTCTACTCCTTACGTCGCCGAAGTCCACAAAAAGGTCTGCTTCTTTGAGGTTGCCTTTGACAATGGTCTTCGTTTTCCTCTGCACCCTTTCCTGAAAGTCGTTCTTCAGTACTTTAATGTGTGTCCCTCTCAACTTTCCCCTAATTTCTGGGGTCTCTTAGTGGGCCTTTTGGTTCTCTTCAAGGATTTAAAACTCGGGGTTCCTTCTCTCCCTCTATTTCTGGACTTTTTCAATGTCAAGCTTACCTCAGCGGAAGGCTTCTTGTATGCTTCGAAGCGAGCCAACGCCAAGCAGCTTATTTCTAACATTCCTACCTCCCACAAACACTAGAAGGAATATTTTTTCTTTGTTGGGGGCACAGGCTAGGAGTATGATCCTACTGATAGGTCGGATATCCTTGGTATCCCTCGGGCTTGGTTCTATCCCGAGAATTTGGGTGAGTTATTGTTTGAATCAATCGGGTTTTGTTCTGGGAATGGCAGGTTCTGAATCTTGTTGCTGTCACTTTTCAGGTACCAGGCTCGAGCTCAGCACAGAGGACGAGGAGGTGAAGCTGAAACTGTCTGAGTGTGCTCCGAGGAGATATTCTGAGCTTATCCAGTTTCAGGTCCTAGTCGCAAGGGGACTTAGCCTTCCCGAGGTGATGATTGAAGCTCCATCTTCGATCGCAGTCGTCAGACCTGAGGAAGTACTAGGTGATCTCCTCGCCTTTTTGGGTTTTCTGTATCTTCCCTTCTTCTTTCCTTGATCTAATTTAATTTTTTGGGGTTTAGACCTTCCACAATGAAGCTATCTTCAAAGAAGCTTGAAGCCAAGATTGCCAAGCTGCGAAAAGGTGGAAAAGGCAGTAAAAGGAAGGCCGAAGCCGTGTCTGGTGGCAGCCCTTCTTCCCGAGCTAAGGCTCAAAAGCTAGGAGGGACTTCCTCCTCTCCAGTTTTGGTTGCGGATAGCCAAGTTTCACCCTCAGTCATTCCTGCGGGCGGAGGGGTCTCCACTTCTTTGCAGCCTCAGCTCACCCCTCTTAGGCCCGATGAGCCAGGCGAAGCCTCTCCCACTCCATCTGAGGTCAAGAGGGCTTGGGAGTTCGTTTCTCGGGTCCAGTCTGAGACAATTGTGTTCAGCCCTTCTGACAAGATCATCGAACCATCCCTGACAAAGTATGAGGCTGACAAGGGCAAAAATGTTAAGGTGGAGGGTCGAGGAGATTCCTTCTTTGAGAACGCTGAGCTCGCTACTGGGGCCATGGCATCCATCCTCTCTGAATCAGATATTGCGAGGGCTTGTTCCATGCCTCTAGAAGAGGCAATCGCCGCAGCTCTTTAGGGTGCTACCACCGTAAGTCTTTATGTTTTGACGTTCCTTCTTAGCTTTTGCTAGTCCTTGATGTTGATCTTTGCTCTTATTATTGTTCCTTAGATGGTTCTCCATGTAAAGGGCCTGCTGGGTAAGGTCCGCACTGCGGAGGATTCAGTCAAAGCTTTGAAGGCTTATGAGTTTAAGGTTGCTGAACTTTCTCTCCAGAATGAGGATCTCAAAACTCAGGTGAGTAGCCTTCAGGATAAGGCGGAAAAGCAAGCTTCAAAGCTCCAAGACCTTCAAAGGGCCAAGTCCAAGGCTGAGGAGGGTGAGAAGAAGGCTCGAGATGAGCTAAAGATTTTGGGGGATGAGCTGAAACACAAGACTGAGCTCTGGTCCAAGGTCAATCAGGATGCCTTTAATGCCCGCTGCTCTCTTGATACCTTGAAACAAGAGCATGAGGCCATTTGTGAGGCGAATGAGGCCATTTGTGAGGAGCTCAAGGAGAAAAATGACCTGATTACCGAGTTGGACGATGGCGTCACCACTCAATGGGCTTCTAGGTGGCTCGCTTTTCAGCGGAAAGCTTCCAAGACTTTCCCGGATCTGGACTTCAATTTTTCTGTCCCAACTGAGGAGGAATTGAAGGAATCCGACTCTGATGGCGAGGAAGACACCTCAACTCTCCCTACTGGAACATCAGACCAGGAAGTACCTGTTCCTCCAGCTATTCCCCAAGTCACTTCCTTCTCTGCTGACCTTGTGGGAGAGACTCTTGCCCAAGATTCTTTAACAGATAGGGCAGAGGTTCCTGGGGTCAGCATCCCTGAGAATCCGATTCCTCCAGCTTCTCCAGCTTCTGAGTCCTTGCCTTCTGAGCTGCCGGGCTCAGTTCCTTCTACTGAAACTATGTCCACAGATTTGCGGGATCTTCTGACCACTCCTCCTCCAAAGACTTAGGAACTTCAGTTGTAGTTTGTTTGTTGTTGAAATGTATTTCTTGTAATTTCTGTTCTTGGAGCGTACTTTGATTTTCAAATCTGCTTGATATACTCCCCTTGACTGAAGTAATATATTTTCTTTAATTTCAAATCTTCTTGATATACTCTCTTTGACTGACGTAATATATTTCCTTTGCCCCTTTTTGCTTTGAGGGGTGCTGAGCTCTCCTTGAAGCAAAACTTGTTGGATTCAGAGGTAGTTTGCCCTTCAGGCGAGTACTGAACATACTTTGTTAATTTGAACATATTTGAATGTTCTTGAAGACATTAATCATGGACTTGGTGCATCCTTTTCGCTTGCGATTCCAACGTATGGACTCTACGTAACTTTCTTCTATGACCTTGACTTCTTCGAGCTATGTATGTGCAGATCTGATAGTTTCTTGGAAACAATCTCATCGAGTTTAAAGAGCTTTGAGAGCTTTTAGCTCAGCACTTCCCTTTCGGGTCCATGTTGAAAGGTCTGAAGTGACCTCGACCTCAAGAGATCCGATCTGTTCTCCACTATAGCATGAGCTTTATTGGAGATCAGGGGTCTGGAGAGTACTCAAAGAGAGGCTCATGCTGTTGTATTTATGACCTTTATCAAGGCTCAGAGTCGGAAGTTTTTTCTAGAATTCGCTTGATTAATCAAGACAAGAACAAACGCCACATGCCCCTACATCACCTGGTCGTGTGTGCGACCTAACAAGGGTGTAATTTGCACAAATCACCTCTGCTAACATTGCTGGTGATCCTTGCAGCTGCATGTGCCCTCCTTATCATGGGATTTAGGTTTACCCCTCGAATAGGAGCTGCAGCTTATTGTACTGGACTTTCTTTTCTTTGTGTTCCCTCTAGAGGCTAGATCTCTGTCCGACCTAGGCCCTCCAGGCTGGATGTTCTTGATTTTTCTTCCGGTCCCCAAGACGAGGTTGAGGAAGATGATGATGAGTGAACATTGCTTCTTGAGCCTTCCTTTTGGTTTTGGACTATTTATTTAGCCTCCACGTGCCTTAGGTGGAATAACCTACTTTTCTGCTTTCAAGGATGGGTTATCTCTTGGCGTAGTTCTTGGTTCTTCCAAAGCTGGCCACGGTTATAAATTCTGTGATTTCCTCTTTCTTGTCTATAACTCTTGGAGGCTTTCTTGAATCTTCCTCATCCTTTCGGCGCCCTTGCTCGCGACCTCTAATGACTGTTCCTACTTCGTCTTTGTTTGTGGATCGCTCCTCTTTCGGAGTTGAATGGGAATCTCAGTCCCGTTTCTTGGTTCCTTCTTCTCTAACCTCCTCGGATTTAGAGGGGATCAAGAAACCATTCTTTCACGAACTGGAATTGCCTCTCCGAGTTCCTACTCCAAACGAACCTCCTAACTATCTTTCTCGGGATGAGGTTTGCTTCTTCGAGGATGCCTTCGACATAGGCATTCGTCTTCCCATCCATCCCTCTGTTGGGAGTATCTTGGCATATTATGGTCTGCCCCCTCCCGTTTATCTCCTCAAGGGTGGGCTGTGCTCATCAGCTTCTTTTTGTTCTGACGTCTCCAGGGCAATGACCAGTTTCCCACGACTGTCGAGTTCCTGTATTTCCATTGCCTTGAAGAAAACGATATTCCCTGTTTAGTTGTTTTAGGTGGAGGTATTTCTCTAAACGCCAGTTTGTTCTTGACATTCCTTTTTCGTCCCCTGGGTGGCTTAGCCGTTTTTTCTTTGCCTCTGGGGATTCTTGGTGGTCTGTTGAGGACCGTCGATGAGGGAACAGGATCCCGCGTTCTTGGAGGAAGTTTGATCGCATGAGTAAGGGGCTTAGCAGTTTTCTTGATTATTCTCCCTTTTCCAGCGTTCTTGTTCTGATCTTTATTTTACTGTGCAGTTGCGCCTGATCCCGATTTGCCAGAGGTAATGAGGATTGAACAAGTGAAGCAGTCTGCACCCATGCCCTTTTCAGAATTGATGACTTCTAGTAAACTTTTCCTATTTAGTGCAGTGACAGCTTCCATTAATTTTCACTTCAACTGTAGCTCGCCAGACCTTTCTCCCTCAGAATCTGAGGAGGTTGAGGAGGTGAGACCGTCTTTCAAAAAGTGCAAGCTGTGTGACTCTCCTTCATACCCTGACTCCTCTCTCAGTGCGATTTTTCTTTCTTCCGCCGGAGCCAATCTTCTCAACGCACTCTCGAAGGCAGAGAAGGAGAAGGAGGACTTGAGGGAAGAAAATGCTCTTCTAAAGGAGGAAATGGTTGAATTGAAAAGACGCTTGGGGGATGACTAGCAGTTCTATCTTGGGAGCTTCAGACGGCTCTGTTAGCCACGACGGAAGTTTAGACGACTTTTTCAAAGCAACTGCGTTTCCGATAGTTATTTCTTTTATGCTGTAATTTGAACAAGTTTTCCTTCAGTTGGATGTTGCATGTTGATCACCCTCGTACTTTTCACGGCCCGCTTTGAGTGGCTGAGCTTTTTCTTAGAACTACCTATTTTGTAGTTACCTCCCGAGCTCTCCCTGGGTCGTCACTGTGTAGTACCCTTCGTTCCTTCGTGAATATCTTCACTCCTTTCGAGCTGTAGAGACCTTTTTGAGCTGCAAAACTCTTTCCTTAATGTTTAAGCTGAAGAGCTTATCGTGAGCTTCAGGGCTCCTTTTGAGTTACAGAGCCCTCTTATTTATAATCATGGGTTTATCGTGAGCTACTGGGCTCCTCCTTAATTTATGAGTTTATCACGAGCTACTTGGCTCTTCTTTAATTTATAAACATGAGTTTATCAGGAGCTACTGGGCTCTTTTTTGATTTATAAACGTGAGTTTATCATGAGCTATTGGGCTCTTCTTTGATTTATAAACATGAGTATATCAGGAGCTACTGGGCTCTTCTTTGATTTATAAACATGAGTTTATCATGAGCTACTGGGCTCTTCTTTGATTTATAAACATGAGTTTATCATGAGCTACTGGGCTCTTAAGCTATCGGTAGCATCATACTTGTCTCATATCTGGTTGAATCAAAATTTGCCACCTTATTAGAAACAATTCTATTACAGGAAGTACTTACTGAAAGAACTTTTTGAGGTGCTCTGCGTTCCAGGGATGAGGTAGGATTTTTTCCTCTTCGGTCTGCAGCTCATAATTTTCAGGTCTTATCACCCTGGAGATAATGAAGGTCCCCTCCCAGTTTGATCCTAATTTTTCATGAGAGGGGTCCTTTCTTGCTAGTAAAACTTTTCTAAGCACCAAATCTCCCACCATAAAGCTTCTATGCTTGACTCTTCTGTTGTAGTATCTTGCGGTCTTCCTTTAGTAACCTTGGATGCACAGCAAAGCTCTGTTTCTTTTTTCATCCAAGAGGTCGAGCTTCAGTAGGAGTGACTCATCATTGTGCTCCGGATCAGAAAGCTCGGCCCTTGGGGATGGGATCCCGATCTCTACAGGGGATACTGCCTTTATTCCATAAGCCAAAGCGAATGGTGTTTCCTGGGTTGCTGACCTTACAGTTGTCCTATAAGCCCATAACACTTCTGGAACATGTTCCACCCATTTTCCCTTCAGGCCTTCAAGTTTGGTTTTCAGCGCAGCCTTGATGGTCCTGATTGTTACCTCTGTTTGTCCATTGGACTGCGGATGAGCTGGGGCTGAAAAGTAGTTCTTTATTCCCAGCTCAGTGCAGAATCTTCTGAACTTAAGATTATCAAATTGTTTTCCATTGTCCGAGACTATCACCCTGTGGATTCCAAATCTACAGATTATGGATTTTCATGTGAAGTTCTGGACTTTCTGCTCCGTGATCGTAGCCAAAGGTTCCACTTCTGCCCACTTAGTGAAGTAGTCCACTCCAACGATGACGAATTTGAACTGTCCCTTGCCGATCGGGAGGGGCCTAAGTATGTCCAAACCCCACTGCTGAAAGGGCCAAGGACTGACCACCGAGGTTAGGAACTCTGGTGGGCAGCGGAGGAGATTCGCATTTACTTGGCAGATTGCACATTTCTTGACCAACTCTATGGCATCTTTGAGCATTGTGGGCTAATAATATCCCTGTCTTAATGCCTTTCCCGTCAATGTTCGTGCTCCGATGTGATTACCGCATATCCCCTCATGAATTTCTCTGAGAATGTAATTGGCGTCTTTATTCTCCACACATTTAAGGAAATGTGTTGAAAAACCTCGCTTATAAAAGTTTTCCTGTAAAATAGAGAATCTGGCTGACCTGGTTCTTAGCTTCGCTGCTTCCTTGGGGTCTTCTGGTAAGATTCCATCCCTAATATACCCCAGAATTGGGTCCATCCAGCTCGATGAGGCTTGCACAGGGAATATTTCTTTGTTTTCTAGGTCAACGGAGGGTTCTGCCAGGTGCTCCACTGAAATTAACCTTTCTAAGTTTTCCTGTGAGGCGGTTCCAAGCCTTGCCAAAGAGTCCGCTCTTGAATTTTCAGATCTGGGAACGTGTCTGACTTTAACTTGCATGAATTTCTTGATTAGTTCATGCACCTTTCTGAGATAAAGGATCATCTTCTCACCTTTGGCCTCATAAGATTCCTCTATCTGCCTTACCACAAGCTGTGAATCACTGTATACCTCTAACTGTTCTGCCTCCATCGAGTGAGCCAGATTAAGTCCTGCAATAACAGCCTCATACTCAGCCTCGTTGTTTGAGGCTTTAAATCCAAACCTCAGGGCATATTCGACATGCAGCCCATCTGGTGAGGTCAGAATCAGGCCCGCTCCGCTTCCTTGGGCATTGGCTGCACCATCTACCGAGAGTTTCCATACTAGGAGATCTGGTACTAGCTGCGTGGTCCCCATGGGTGTCCCTGTTGTAAATTCAGCGATGAAATTTGTCAGGACCTGTCCTTTCACTACAGTTCTTGGTTTATATCTGATGTCGAACTCGCTAAGCTTGATGACCCATTTTACCAATCTCCCCGAGGATTCAGGCTTATGCAACACCTGTTTCATTGGCTGATCTGTCGGGATTTCTATGGTATGCGCCTGAAAGTAAGGTCTGAGTCTTCTGGCAATAGTGACTAAGGCCAGGATAAGTTTTTTCATCTTTGGGTACCTCTCATCTGCACCTCTGAGAGCTCTGCTGCAGTAATACACTGGCTGCTGAGCTCTGTCTTCTACTCTAACGAGAGCTACGCTGGTAAAGAAGTCTGAGACAGCCAAGTATAGGGTGAGTACCTCCCCTTCGATGGGGCTGACCAAAATTGGGGGGGAACTCAGATAAACCTTTAAGGACTTAAATGCCTCTTCACATTGGGCATCCCATTGGAAAGCTTTCTTCAATATTCGAAAGAAAGGCTGGCATTTGTCACTTGATAGAGACACGAAACGGCTTAAGGCAGCTATTCTCCCTATCAGTCGCTGAATCTCTCTCGTATTCGAGGGTGGTTGCATATCTAGTACTGCCTTTACCTTGGCAGGATTGGCTTCTATCCCCCTGCTATTTACTATGAAGCCTAAAAACTTTCCTGCTGAAACCCCGAAGGCACATTTAACAGGGTTGAGCTTCATCTTATACTTCTTGAGAACCCTGAAGAACTCTGCCAAATGTTGGATATGGAGATCGGCCTTTAGTGACTTTACCAGCATATCATCAATATAGACTTCCATTGTCACTCCAATTTGTTTATGGAACATTCTATTTACCAGGCGTTGGTACGTGGCTCCTGCATTCTTTAGACCAAAAGGCATAACCTGGTAGTAATAAGTTCCTTGTTCTGTCACGAACGAGGTCTTTTCTTGGTCGTTGGGGTCCATTCTGATCTGATTATACCCTGAGAATGCGTCCATGAAGCTGAGGAGCTCATGACCTGCAGTAGCGTCTACTATCAAGTCGATCCTTGGTAAAGGAAAGCTGTCCTTGGGGCAGGCTCGATTGAGATCAGTGAAGTCTATGCACAACTGCCACTTGCCATTGGTTTTCTTAACAAGGACTACATTGGCTAGCCAAACAAGGTAATCTACTTCTCTGATGGCCTTGGCTTGGAGGAACTTGCCGACCTCCTGATTAACGGTTTTCTGACGTTCTGGGGCGAAGCTTCTTCGTTTTTGCTTGACGGGCTTGTTGGCAGGGTTTACGCTTAGCTTGTGAGTGATGACTGGGAGGTCAATGCCTTCCATGTCTTCTGGCTTCCAAGCGAATACTTCAGCGTTTTCTTTCAGGAATTGGATGAGTAGGTCTTTAATTTCTCTGTTTAGCTTGGACCCGACGTAAACGAGGTGTTCTGGCTGGTCATCAAGCTGAACAGGTTCCACCTCTTCCGATGGCGTTTGTCTAGTTTCTAGCTCATCCCTTATGTCAAGCTCATCCAGTTGGATGCTCTCCACCTCTTTCTGCTTTATAGAGGCTATGTAGCATTCTCTAGCTATGCGTTGATCTCCTCTAACCATTTTGATTCTATTTTCTGTGGAGAATTTTATGACGAGGTGGTATGTCGAGGGGATGGCTCTTATTGCGTTTAAGGAAGGTCTCCCTAACAGCATGTTGTACGCTGAGGGAGCGTCAACCACCAGGAACCTCACGATTGTGGTGGCCTGGCAGGGAGAGTCTCCTATGGTGAGTACGAGCTGAATTGATCCCAAGGGCAATACCATTTCTCCCGAAAATCCCAACAGATGGACACTCACTGTCTCTAGTTTTTCTCTTCATATGCCTATCTTGTCAAAGGCAGACGCGAAGATGATGTCTGCCGAGCTCCCATTATCTACCAGAACCCGATGTACTGTCCTATTAGCCACGACGGCTCTCACTACCAATGGATTATCATGCGGATGGTGACAGCTCTCCAAATCTGAGTCTGAAAAAGTTATGGTCGTGTCTAGCCGGGGTACCTTGGTTGTAGTACACACCTCAAGCATCTCATCACCTCGGATTCTGCGCAAATGCGCTTTCCTGGCAGCACTGGATTCTCTTCCCCCTGCAAATCCTCCTGATATCACCCTGATTTCCCCCATGGGTTGCTGGTGCTATGCAGGAGCCTGTTGCTGAGGTGGTGGAGGCGGAAGAGCTCGATTTGGGTATTCTTGGGCCACAAAACGACGTAATTGTCCCCGCTGGATCAAAAACTCTATTTTCCTCTTTAGCTGAATGCAATCATCTGTGTGATGGCCATGATCTCTATGATAATCACAGTACTTGGTGGAATCCATCTTCGCCGGATCTGCCTTCATCCAGGGTGGCCATCTTAGGAACTCCTCGTTCTGTACCTCACGCAAGACTTGCGATATAGAGGCAGTAAGGGGAGTTAGCTGTCAAAGTGGGTACCTTGGCTGCAGTTCTGGCTGTGGGGGCCCCAGACGATCTCTCACATTGCCTTTCTCTTTGGGAAACGGTCTCTATTCCTTCTTGGAGACCTGCCTCGCTCCTTATCTCTCCGGGGACTTCTCTCCCTCTTCTTTTCTTCCTTTCCCTTCTCCTTTCGCGATGAGGAACTCCCTATTTTTGAGAAGAGTGCTTCTTCCCCATTTATATACTTCTCTGCTTTAGCCAACACCTCGGCCATACTCGCTTGAGGGTTCTTTGATATGGAAAATATCAGATCTTTTGACTGCACCCCGAGCCCCGCAATAAAGTCGGTTATGGCGAACTTTTTATCGGGGACGTCCACCTTCAAAGATTCTGAGTTGAACCTTTGAACGTATGATCTGAGGTTCTCGTCTGATCCTTGCTTTACATTCAAGAGATGATAGCTCGGCTTCATGTAGATCCGAGCTCCTATGAAGTGGGATATGAAGGAGATTGAGAGTTATTTGAAGGAAGAGATCGAGGCTGGGGGGGAGTCTATTGAACCATGCTAAGGCTGACCCTTTAAGGGTGATAGCAAAGGCCCTACACCGCACGGGGTCCTGATATCCATGCAACTCCATTTGGTTTTTGTATGTGTTGAGATGGTCCATAGGCTTCTTCGTTTCGTTGAAGGCCTCAATCTGAGGTAACCTGAATTTTGGGGGGAGTGAAAAATTCAGCACCCCTACGGTGAATGGTGACTCTGTTTGCTGTACCAGAGCATCCATAGTAACAGGAGTCTTGCTTCTTATAGCCTCCTTCATGTGGCTAAGCTCCTGCTTGATGTCCTCGAAGCGTTGTTCCCAGTACTGTTCTCTTCTTTCCTGCTGGTAGGGGATGAAACCACTCCTTTCCCCTTTATCATTTCGGCTTTGTGCCTCTTCGTTGTGACCATTCCCGGGAGGCGGTTGCGGATCTCCTCCCATGGTTTGGCTATTCTCTCCTCCTTCAATGACCTCTCTGAGGGGGTCGAGGTGGTACTGTCTCCTGCGAGGAAGATTATTCGGGTCTGCTTGGGCCGGTCGTGCCTCCTGTGGGCACTTCAGGAGCTTTAGCAGCTCCTCGTTTTGCTGCAGCAGACGCTGATTGACCAGGCGGAGGGCGTCCAACTCGTTATTCGTTGGTGCTTCCCCTGTGAAGGAGTGGGTTTTCGGATTATTTTTGGCTTGTGCATTGGTGGTTTCTTGTTGATCTTGCAAACGCAGCGGATTGGTTTGACCTCTGCTCATATTGCTGGTTGAGACCATCAGTCACTGATAGATCAGCTTACTTGTAAAAATAGAACAATTGTTCCCACAGACGACGCCAAACTGATGGTGTAATTTATAGTGGATGAGCAAAATCAACGAATATTAATGTAGGATGAGATCAGAGTTGCATGGCTCGTAGAATGAGTGATGGTGTGTGAGTCGGTTTTTTGTACGAGGATAGTGAGATAAAAGAAATATAGTGGTTCACCAGCTGTAGAGCATGGCTAATCCACTCTTTAATGGAGGCTCTTGCTCCCTTTTCTTTACCGATTATTCGAATTACAGAGTACTTTTTTATTTTCTCGGGGGTCTCCCCTCTGGTGTCAACACTCGTTCATATATATAGATTGATCCCTAGTTCTAAGGGATCTACACCGAAATTTTGGCCTTGCATTTGTGGGATCTCCCTTGATTTGCGGGAGAGGATCTTAGCTGGTTGAGAGTGATAAGCCTTGACTCTAGCTTTCCATGCTTATCCATTCTATTTTGGGGGATGCACGTTGTCTACCCAGCTGTCCCCAAATCATTCATGTTATTGTCCCGTTTGGATGGGGCTGAGCTATGGCACACTGAGCTCTCTCGTCTTGGCTGACCCCCTGACCTAACCTTGAGGCCTCGACTTATCTCTGAGATTATTTTTGGTATCATCACAAGTGAATTAAAATTCAATTCAAGCTAACTAAAATTTTTTTTTACATATTAAAATTAGAGCTAATTAAAAATTATAATTTTTTGCATATTAAATTTGGGCTAATTAAAATTCTATTTGAGCCAATTAAAAATTATTTTTAATCGACTCAAGTCAAATTTTAATCAACTCGTATTGAATTTTAATCAGCCAAATTTTAATACATAAAAATATAA